>CM033749.1:2974870-3203965 GCA_019671005.1 Hibiscus mutabilis | reverse complement strand
ATAAAATATATGAACAAGAAAAAAAGGAACTTTTAACTAAAAAATAACCCTATCATGCATAAACATATTGGAGTGATCCACAACTATATCACATACATGAAATGGATGAGATACAATGTTAAACTAACGGAATAAGGCAACAAACTTAGACATGATACTAAAATCAAAACATCAAATAAAAACTAAAATCTAGACACCCTAATTTTGCACGAAACTAAATCAAACATGTAATAAGATACTTAATTTCCTACCATGCTTCAAGATCAAACAAACACATAAATGACATACTTATATACATAAAAACATGGCATAGGTATAACATGATAACCAAACTAAAACAAACTATTTAAAACGAACATATATGTATCATATGGATGAACAAATTAAAACGTAAAAATCACCACCTCTACAACAAAAACAAAAACAAAAATGATATAAGAATCCATATTAAGGTGATGAGCAAAATAAATATATCAAGAAGGACATGAAATAATATAACAACAAAAACAAAAGACATAAAAGATTAAAATAGAGGACTAAAATGAAACAAAAATTATAGAAATTGGAGCAATAAAGACATGATTTAGGGACGAAATTACAAAACAGACGAGACTTAAAAGGACTAAATATGTAATTGGACCAACGGGCGAGCTTAGAGTGAAAATTTCAAAAAACGAGGTAGGACTAAGGGGTAATTTCACCATTTAAAATCTGAATTCGATTTATCTGAGGGCTAGATTGAAATGTTTTAAAAAGCTGTAAGGACCGTGATTGTGAATATCCCATGTGGCGAGACAGAACATAAAAATTCAAGAATGCGGGGGGATTTATGACGAGATTTACCCATTTTCTTTTTATTTCACTTCCATAAAACCCATAGCTGGCCCTTTCATTCAATTTTCCTTCATTTTTTTTACCTAAAGATAGAGAGCTCTCTCCTTTTCGGTTTTTCCAAAAAAACGACCGCCCAAAAGAACATGAACCACCGTACTCCGCCGGTCTCAGGCGAGGTTCGGCGGCACGGCCACCTCAAGCCGTCCCAAACCGCGGCGGTTCAACAATGAAACCCCATAAAACAAAGACTTTTGTTTTAAAACCCCCCAAAAAATAGAACCCGTTTTGTTATTTCGAATCCAACCGTGGCTCACCCCTTTAGGGCTTATCGCCAGCGAGACATACACAACAAAGGTAAAAAAAATTCTCTTTTTGCTTTTTCAGAACGTTTCTCTTACATGCATGAGATGAAGGAGAGAAAGAAGACATGAAGTTACCACTGAAACTTGGTTCCCCTCTTTTTTTTATCTTTCGAACTGCCTTTTACAGATTACTTGTTTGATACATATATCCATTTTTTTGGTTTGGTAGAAATTCTGTCAAATACATATTTTGGGTTGATTTGATACTGACAAAAAATCTGATTTTCCTTGTATTCGGTGATCTCTGAGCGCAGTGGTTGGTACGACCGGCATGGTGGTGATCGTTCTGTCAGAAGCTCCCCGGGCCATTGGATCAGATTTGATCCAACGGTTGGATTTGCACGAGAAATGGACGATCCTGATGCAATCTGGAAATCAATGGGAACGCCCGAGATGAAGCCACGTGGCATCTTAATATATGAGGAGTCAGCGTGTGCAAGCCACGCGCGTGTGGAAGTCCAGCAGCCCCATGAGTGAGTCGCACGCGTCCTCTGGAAGGTTCTCCCTTTTCGATTTGGGCTGCGCAAGGAAAAATGATGATTAGGGTTAGCTTAATCTGATTCAGGCAAAAAATGGGCTCTATAGTTTTAATTTTGGGTTTTGATTTGTAATAATGGACTTGGAAATTTAATTTGTCTGGGTTTTAATTTATCCATTTATTTGTATTTAATTTAGCCCAACCCTACTAATAATAATAATAATAATAATACGAGCATATACATACGATGTACGTACATGCAAGCACACACATACACGACATACAGGTACACAAATACGTAACATGCAAACATTTATACGCAATACATCCTTAATTAATATGACATACAATCACATATGCATATAACCATACGTATAATTAACATGAATACCCACACATACACACAATGCACACATAAAATATAAACACACATATGACATCCATATACTATAATAAATATTAACATGTACACACATAATACGTATAACATGCATGCAGTCGCATATGTCACACGATCTTTACACACACATTAATCACACATATAACAGACACATAATATGATATGTATACATGCAATAATAATACGTTAATTATTAAACTAACATAGATTAATACAGTATTTATACAACGGATAAAAATGAGTGATTACAATACCTCAACCAATGAAAGAGATGACTCGTTAGTGTTCATCGTTCGGAAAACATATTTTTTTCAGCCAGAGGAATGATGGGTTTTCCACTGTATAATTTGATCGTTACAGTTGCCTTCCAAGCACCCATAAGCAAATGTATCATCGTTTGTTCGTCTTATCAAACATGTCTAGTACATATTCCGAAGAGAATAATGATCTTTTGACAAGAGTAATTATATATTTAATAATAATTTAATCTTATTAATAAGCGTTAGATGCAGTGATAAAATATTTTATTCTTTTGCGCAAAGAAATTAAGTTTAATCTTTAGATACATCGATGTTGCTGAGGATAATTACGAACGGATGTAAAAGATATTAAAATAAAGAAAATATTTTAATACATAAGCTTATGTAAATTTTAGTTTACACAAGTCTTTCAATTTTAGAGTTTAGGAGCTTAGGGTTTAAATTTTATAGTTTAAATATGAAATTTTAATCCAATCTAGAGGGAAGCAAAATAGGGATTTTAGGGGCAAGAAATGGGTGTTCCTAGTGGGTCTAGAATCCATAACCTATAAAAATATAAGAGAACAAAGATGAGCAGCTTGACCAACCTAGATGAGACAACATAAACATCCTTGGTCACTGGGTCAACTAAACATCCTTAATCACTCAATCAATTATTGAATTTCAATGAGATCCATTAATTGACCTAGTGATTACGGATGCTCATTTACTTCACCCCTTGCGTGGGTTTAAATCTTGACATTTACTTTTTATATATTTACTTATGCGGTTTTTTTAGTCTCCACATCGGACAAATTTAGTTAATTTCTTATGTTAACCCCTTTTATTTCTACATCTAGGATTCGACTTGTATTGTTGATAATAATAGGAATTGAACCATTATGGAAAAGAAAAGCTTGATTGATAGGGAGAAAAAGAGGCAAAAATTAAAACAAAATATCATTTGATTTGCCAATCCTAAAAAAAAAAAGCAAAGTTTCATCGTTGAGTGAGAAATGAAAAATTCGTGCAAAATTACAGGTTCTCGCTGCGAAATAGTGCACCCACTTGTTGCTGCGAACTCTTTCATTCTGACATTATGAATTCTTTAGTTCAGAATGTGAATCAAAATTCAAAGTAAACCAAATCTCCTCAAGTAGTATTCAAATCTATGACCAATCAGTTAACAGCTGACCGCTCAATCGCTGAGCTAATGGGGAACAACGAGAGATTAGATCTCACAGAGTTCCATTTTCGTTCTCAACCCATGACCAATATGAACTCGAAGCTTCCTTCATGGCCCCCGAAGTCGAAAGGTCAAAAAAATTGGTGACCTAATGACAGGGGAGTCGACGATTGAATCCCCGGTGAACAATGACTGTCATCATAGAAGTCCCAAGATAGCAAAATTTCTTGCAGGGTAAGTTCTGACCCACACAAAAAACGTAACAATCTGCACACTGTCTCAGAGAGAGGCTTGATGATATAGACATGTATGTGAAGATGCAGACTACCCACACTATTATTGTATCACTACTTAAAAAAATTTAATGATTTTCAAAAACGTAAATATTTTACCATCAAGACTTTATTGGCCACAAATTATTATTCAATAATAAAAAAGTAATTAAATTTTATAAAACACCAACAAAATATTATGAACATAGATAAAAAGATAAAAAAATCAGATTATGCATATTATTCTACCAATTCATGAACAGATCAAATCCTACTATTAACACCCACTCTAAATGAGAAAGATAGTTCCCTAATTTGTGTTCATCCAAAATTTAACAATGAAGTGGTCAAAAAGCACACCTTATTTTTCTCAAACTCAAAGGAATTGCATCCACATTTAGGGAT
Source organism: Hibiscus mutabilis (assembly GCA_019671005.1). NCBI lineage: Eukaryota > Viridiplantae > Streptophyta > Magnoliopsida > Malvales > Malvaceae > Hibiscus > Hibiscus mutabilis. The sequence goes on along the minus strand of CM033749.1, from coordinate 3,199,789 downwards.
CTCCATCAATCCCAAAACAAATTGATCCTTTTACAACATCACTTAAAACAAAGAATCCCATTGTTTCATAGAGTAGGAAAAAACACATTTCCAAAGAGTTATTTATTTATTTTTTGGGTTCAAAGAAATGTCATTCTCAGGAACACTGGACAAGTGCAAGGCCTGTGATAAGACTGTTTATGTTGTGGATTTGTTGACTCTTGAAGGAGTTCCTTACCATAAAACATGCTTCAAATGCACCCATTGCAAGGGAAACCTTGTGGTAATTCATGCTTTCTTCTTCTAAACTTTTTAGTTTGTTTTTGGATTCAGATATGTGTCTAATACAGATATAGTTAATCTTTTTTATTATGTTAAAGGATCCTTGGAGGAATGTCGGATACAACCGAGGTGAAATGTAATCTTTTAGGGCATAATGCCCAAAATGCTCTTAACGTTTGGCTGAATAATCATTTTGACCATTGTTCTTTTTTGAAGTGATTTTACTCTGAACGTTTTATTTTAGGTCATTTTGACCCTTCTGCAAATGAAAAATGTTACTCAACTAATGGTAAATGGCTTGAAATGACGTGACAAACTTACATGGCAATGCACACTGACATGACAGTGTCATTATAGACAAGGGTGTTGACTTAAAAAATGACACACCAGTAAAAAATAATTTTATAAAATTATTTTTTCTACTGACGTGTCATTCTGTCAAGTTGTTTACCGTTTGTGGACTAATAGTTTTCATCCGCATAGGTGGTATTTTGATCCAAAATGAAAAGTTTGTGGTTAAATTGCTTCAAAGAAAGAATATGGGCTAAAATGATTATTCATTCAAACCTTAGAGATTTTTTTTTGGCTTTATGCAATTTTAAAAGGGTAAATTGAATTGTAAGTTCTTGAAAGGGTCAAAATATAGTTATATTGTATCGACTTATGAAATTATAATTTTTTGAGGGATAAAACTAAATTTTAACATTCGGAGAACAAGAACTGAATTATATATTTTGGAGGTTGAAATGCTTTTATAGTCTTATCTTATAAATTAATTTTTTTTGGGATGGTCAAGACTTCTTTTGCTCTGATGTCGTCCTTTGAAATGAATTTTTTTTAATACTGCCCTTAAAATAAATATTGATTCGAATATTTTAAGAAAAAAACTATAAATTTGTAGTTCGTGTGAAAAGATCAATTACCTGAATTTGAACATGTTAATTAATTGTTTTTTTTTGACAGATGAGTACTTATTCCTCCATGGATGGAGTCCTTTATTGCAAAACTCATTTTGAGCAACTTTTCAAAGAATCTGGCAATTTCAGCAAGAATTTCCAGCCAGGTCATAACCACATTGTTCATTTTTATTTAATTCATAATTTAGTCCTTCAAGTATATCCGATTTCCACTTTGCACCCTAAACCTTTTTTTATCTCAATCTGACCCCTAAAGTATATCCGTTTTCTGATTTTATACCCTGAAACAGTTTAGACCAATGACAACACATCACATGACAGGTGTCAAGAACAAAAACAAACCCCAAATCTAATGTGGTAATGTATGAGTTGATTGGCCCAAATTATTTTAGAGTGCAAACTGTGAAAATAAGTATACTTTAAGGGCCAAAACAGAAAAAAATTAAGGTACAAATTGAAAATATATGTATATTTGGAGGACTAATTTGCGAATCAAACTTTTCTTCTTCTCTACTTTGGTTCTTGGCATATTTCTAATTTCCTCTTGTGACCACTAATGCAGGAAAAGAGAAGCAACATGACCCGGTACTTTTTCCTCCTGAGGCTACGTTTCAAAATAATATTAAATATTTATTAGATACGTACTATTATCTAACAATTAAATCTGAATAATAAATATATTTTTGTTCGTATTGCGTTTATCACTATTAAAAAAATTAATAAATGTTTATGTAATCTATTTACAGAGTAATGCTCCCAACAAATTTTCATCCATGTTCAGTGGAACCCAAGACAAATGTGCTGCTTGCCAGAAGACAGTATACCCATTAGAGAAGGTAAATAAGTTTTACTCTATTAATCTTTTTCATAACTTATTTTTCTAAAGTTTTACTATTATATATATATTAAAAATTATTTTTATAGAAAATAGTGTAATGTAATTTAAATTATCACGTCAACAAAATAGTGCTATGTAAGTATTGTAGTACAGGTGGACTGACATGTAAGTTATCATGTAAGTTTTCTAAAAAGTTTTAACGGTTCAGTCAATATCTTTATCACAACCATATGAATAGAAACAAAGTTGAGAATCAAATTTACCTAAAAAAACATCATAGCCAAATTGACAAAACGTATAAACACTAAGGATTCATAAAACTCCTTAAAAGAAAACCCACTTTGATAGGATTCAATAGAATTAATAAGTTCTTATAATTTTTTAGTCGAATTGATCGAATACTTATCTTCGATTAAAGACAATTCTAATGTGAACTTTTTTCCCACAAGCATGACTATTTAAGCTCGAAAATCTAATCCCAAATACTTAAATTCTAAACATGAAACCCTCAAACACTAAATTCTAACCATATAACCTACATTTAAAACAATAAAATATAACTTCTAAACCCTAAAATAAATATTTTTGTGCAAACTAGACTTCACGTTGACAATGCAACAACTGTTTTTCCAAACAATAAAATTACTTTTTTTTTGACAAAACCTAAATCTAATCTTAATTCTACCTATAGGGGAGGGTGCTCCTAGTGAGTCCAAAACAATGGCGGAACTTGAAGAAAGAGTTTGCGGGGGCCAACTTATTTTTTTTAAATAGAGATTGAAATTGAAATTTTCAGAAAAAAAATTGAAGGGTTTTATTTACAAATTTATTTTTAAAATTGGAGCATAACTAAATTTTTAAAATTTTTGAGAGGCATAATGAGAACTTTTAAAAATTATAAGAGGAATTTAATTAAAAAATTCAAAAAATTTGAAACTTAATATTAATTTCTAAAAATTTTGTGGGGATCAAATTAAAAACTTTTAAAATTTAAGGGGGCATGGCCCCCACATGTCTCCATTTAGTTACGCCCTTGGTCCAAAACCCATGACCTAAGAGAATATGAGGAACAAAGATGAGCAGCTTGGCCAACCGACTAAATGTAATTTTTAATAAAATCACTATTAAAACATCAAATTATAGTTGTTATTTATAACTTCTTTTATACAATGTTTATACTACCCTTTAATCCCTTAAAATCTCTAAATCAGAGTGAAGTTATAAGTCTAAGCACACTCGAACCTACGACTTTTAAATTATTAGAATAATGACGGTGTCAATCAAATTAAAATATATTTGTTGTTAATAACATTGGTTCACATTGATTGGTCCATTAGGTGGCTATGGAGGGTGAATGTTTCCACAAATCATGCTTCAAATGTGCTCACGGAGGCTGTCACTTGACACACTCTTCATATGCTGCTTTAAATGGAGTCCTCTACTGCAAGCACCATTTCGCCCAACTCTTCATGGAGAAAGGCAACTACAACCACGTTCTCGAGGCCGCTCATAGGAGGTCCAACTCAGCCGCATCGATTGAATCCGTCGATCACGTGGCAGAGGCCGACCACGTGGCGGAGGCCGATCACGTGGCAGAAGAAGCTCCAACGACTCAAGAAAATAAAGAAAATGAGTCGTGAGAAAAGAAATTATCTGACACTGATACGTCATCGTTCTCGCAATTTTATTATTATTATTATTTCAACATAGATTGATTGGGTGGGAGACAATCTCAGCAAAGTTGAATCTATTTTGTTCGCATTTTGTTTTTGTATCCATTTGTTTATGTAATTCACACTTATATAAATTGAATTGTTTCATTTAGCAACATTAATTAATATCTTTATTGTAAAAAATGTTTGCACTGAAATACATTTGTTGAGAAATATCGCATGAATATTGTCACAGACCATATGTATGATCCTCAGACTTGATATCATAGTGATAACTATATGTATGATCCTCAGAATTGAGATCATCATTATTTTAACATCGTGAGTGACATATTCTGATACAGTCAAACGTGCGTTGTAACTGACTACACTATAAAGACTGACATTGGATATGTCACAATATATGTAGTGGGATATGGTTGATCAAGATAGGATTTGTCCCTCCTACATAATAAGAGTAATATCGTAGGCCACTTGATTGAGTGAGACTAGAAATGCATGGCCATGCTTGAATAAGTTGACATGAGATTTCATAGTTAATCGTTTATAGTAGTCTACTCAAGATATCAAGAAATATTAGATGGACTACTCAAGATATCAAGAAATATTAGATGGACTATACAAGTGTGTATGTTCCATGACTTGTGTCCAATCTAGATATAAATGACAAAATGATGTAATACATGAAAAGATTTAATCGTGAAGAGGTTATGTCGAATCATGATTTCTTGTAACTTAGGTGACAATGACATATTGCTAGATGTCACTCATTGTTTGTAAAATTAGAAATGTTCTAATATTTACTACTAACGTTACAAAGAACCTACAAGGTCACACCCATGATTGAAATGAGCATATATTAAACAAATTATATATGTACAATTTTTTTGTACAAGAATTTAGTTAAATTAATATATATTTGATATATATAATTTAACTATCGGATAAATATTAAAAAGAAAATAATTATTATAATTACGAATCTTTAATATATAAATAATATAATTCGATTTTGTTGATTATCAAGGTGAACGGGGGTTGAAGATGATGGTGACTTAGGTAGTAGTCATCGGTTGGAGTTCGAGTGTGACTTCCTGCACATGGTAGAGATGTCATTTTTCTGGAAGATCCCTCTATTTCTTTACTGCTTGTCTCTTTTTATACTACTTGGACATGTATCATGACTGGGTTGTCGTGGCGTGTTGATTGGACTAGCTATGATGTAACGTCTTAGGATTACATTGTCATCCATAGTGATCACGTGTATCGACACGTGGTCGTTGGGCACGATATAGTTTACAATCTTGGTTGTTCGCCGTAGGTTGCGAAGGGTACTTAGACAGATCATGGGCGATCATTTGTACTGTTATGTTGTTCGTTGAGAATCTTGCACTATTGTTCGTAGCGTGATCGTTGGACATTTTTTTTGTGATGCCGCTCGCAGTCTTGACTATTCACCATGGGCTGTATGGTCTTGACACGTGGTAGTAGGTATTTGTAGGTACTAACAATTGCCCCCCAGGTGAGGGGAGGTTATAAAGTAACCTTTGCAAACCTGAGGAATGTAGAGGGGGCTCGTTGGGAAAGGGTTCTTATGGCGGCAGTTTTAAAATTTCGACGGTAGATCGCCACGTAGAATTTGTAAAGGTTATATGAAACGTTACATAATAGATTTTGGTTATGATGAGGCCAATTTTCTTTGAGGTCAAACCGGTGCATGTGAAACATCACATAATAAATCTCTTTATTGACAAAGCATGTCGAGGAAGACACAGTTTATGGCTATAAATAAGCTTTGTTGGTATTTTTTGGGCTTTATTTTGCTTATTTTATTGGTTGCTTTTGAGTTTTCAAAAAGAAAAGAAAACAAGAAAACTTTGGAGAGGAAGATACAATTATTTCTATGCTGATGGTCGATCCATATATTGTGTTTAGGGATGAGTTTCATTGTATTACTGAGCTGGGTGAGTTGTCGAAAATGCTAGAGTGTCGGGGCCTTCTTGTTGCTAACCATTTTCGTTATCAATTTAGTGTGCCAGAGGGGATATTTCGCCTGAGTGCATGCTCCGATGAGGGGAAGCCATTTTTTGATCTCTCCTTTTGCTTTTTAGGTTGGGTTCCATTTACCACTGCATTCTTTTTTTGCAGATTGGTTAAATTAGTTTGGTGTAGTGCCAGGTCAACTGAGTGGAACTAGTTGGTGGACTTTGGTGACATATTTCTTGAATTTTAAAATTCATGGGGATGAACCTTTTATCGACATATTTTGCTACTTTTATAACGTAATGGCTGGTAATGACAAGAATGCAAAGGGTTTCGTGACCATTGGTCACCGTAGAGGGAAATGGCCAGTAATGAGTAATCATTCTGACAATATGCACCTGGATAGGACGAAGTATATCAAGGTGGAGTGCAATGTCAGAGGTTTCTCGTTCCCCATTGTATGGTATCGGTCGGTGAAGGATATGGCTGTGTTGCCTAATGTGGGGGAAATGTCGCCTGCTGAGTTGAGGCTTCTCAGAAGGCTAGAGAGTGATCCACCCTCTCGTTTTGATGAGGTATACACTCTTAGAAATATTTGGGTGTATTGTCTAGAGGGGAAAAACCCTAATGGTTGGGACGAAGAAGATTTTAATGTGTTTTCGGAGGGTTATTTGGCAAATGTGCCTATTCATGCGAAAGCTTGGCCTCTTGGTGAATGGGGCAATGAACAAGTGGCGAGGATTCTTTCGGGGAAGGAAAATGAGCCATATAATTTCTTTTCTGATTATACTAGCATTCACACTCGCCCATAGATGTATAGTGAATAAGATGCCCCCATGAGGGGTTAGTGGGGAAGTTGCTCCTATTGCCCCAAAGGGTTGTGTTAGTGTTAGCCCATCCGGTTCTAGTCACGGTAAAGGGAAGAAAAAATAGGTAGTTTCTAGTTTGCCTGTCATGTTTAGTTTGAAAGATGAGGGAAGTTGTCTGCGTTTGGAACGCAGGACGAAAAGGCAAATTGATACATGTATTAGTTTGTTATAACCTTTGAGAAGAAGAAATTTTGTCTGCTTACATATGTACTTTTGGTTATGTATTTTTGTGATGTACTTTAAAGGGGTAGTGGTTTCTTCTTCATAGGCCGTAGGTTACGAGTCAGGGAATTAGGTTGCGGTGTCAGATATACCACTTTCTATATCTGGCAACGAAGAATTGGGTTCACAAGGGTTGGTGGAAGTGGCGTCTTTAGAGGCTTTGAGTAGTGAAGAAATAAGCTTGTATTTAGCGTTAACCACCACAACTATGTCTTTGATAAATGTGGTTCCCGCCGCTCCTTATTCAGAGACTTCCCTGGGTATTCAAAATGCTTCTGCAGAGGTCTCAGTTAGGGCTATAAATGAGACGAGATAGATCACGGGCTACTCGAGTCTGACTCGATCAAAGCTTGACTTGGTCGGATTCGGTTCAAACTCAAATTTAGCTCAAGTTCTTAATGAGCCAAGCCAAGCTACTTGATACCCGACTCGAAAAGCTTGTGAGGTACTCAAAAATATAATATATTATTTTTTTATTTTTTAAAATTTAAAATCTAACTTCATAAACCTAAAATCCTAAAACATAAACCTTAAACATAAGTCTTAAACCCTAAAATCTAAATATTAAATTCTAAACCCAACATTCTAAACCCAACACTCGTTAAAAATTACTCGAGCTCAAAATTGACTTGAAATTTTAACTAGCTGAGTCGAGCTCAGCACAACTCGAGCTCGACCTGGCTCATTTACACCCCTAGTCTCAGTGGATGTTGTAGAGGCGGTACGAGAGAGTGTGGCGAGGCAGATGGAGGCTTATATCTCAAGAAGTCGTCCTTTGGGTGTCAAGGATAAGATGTTGGGAAAAAGGCTAATGTTTGATGCTGGTGCTGGAGTTATTGACGTTTTGTCTGGGTCGAACTCTAATGTTTCCCCCGCCTTCTTAGAACCACGTAGTTCCTCCTATGTGGTTACAGCTGATGCTGTTGGGACCACTACTTGTGCCAGCCTGACTACTACTCTGTCTGCTTTAAGAATACATTCAGGTGTGTTTGAGTGATGTGTTGCTGCGTTTAGTTTGATAGTTATGTCAGTTAATTTGCAATAAAAGCTTTGTTTATTGTTATGTTTGCAGGGGTAATTGTTACAGATTCGATTCTTTTTCATTATTCCATCGAATATGCACCCCATGTGGTTACGTTTATTGAGACTATGTCTTTTTTAGATGCTATGATAACTCTTTTGATGCCGTTGTTCGCTGGTGTTCCTTCTGGTAAATGTGGTAAACCTTTCGCTCCTTGGAGTGTATTTTATCCTTGGAAGGAGTCGTCAGAAATAGAGAATTGGTTTCATCCTGAATTTGTTTCTAGGAGGTTGTTTGAGTTGTATTTGAATAGTTTTGGCGACTCCTCACCTTGTACTAGTATTAGGAGGACTGTTGAGGAAGGTTGGAGCCTTATTCAGGAACTGAGTTGCGTTCAACATAATATGAAGAAAAATGCCAAGGCCCTTATTGAGGAAAATGCAAAGCTTCACTCGCAAGTGGAAGGCTACACCGCTCTTCTTGAGGAGAAAGCAAAGCTGCATTAGAAAGTGAAGGGCTATACTGCTCATTTATAGGAGCTGTGAGAGAAATACGAGGCATATGTCTAGGCGCGGTTGGGGGAATTGCACAGAAAGTATACAGAGGAAATGTTTGAGAGAATGAGGTTGATCGCACTCTTAGGATAAAAAATAAGATGCTTGAAACCATGGAACAAAGTTTCAAGATCGATATCTAAGTTTTTAAAAAAGAGCTGGAGCAAGGAAAGAATGCGATAGATAAAAGCTTTGCAAGTTTTACAAGGAGACTAACGGAGCTAAAAAATCTCTTAGGAATGAGGTTACGGTGCTAAAAGCTACTCATAGCGTTGATGTAACTGAGAAAGTTAAAGCAGCTGCTGATATAACCTTTATAATTGAGGGGATGAAAAAATCCCAAGATATTGTCATTCTTGGTTTTTAGTTGGCGTGTGGTCCATTTGACATTAGCGATATGGATTTTGATGTTCTTTACGGGGGGAACCCAGTACCGCTAACAACCCCTTACTAAACCACAGAGGTTAGGATGTAAACGCTCTTGAGGAAGGGAATGTTAGAAGAGCAAAGGAGAGCGTGTTGAAAGTAAATTCACCGATGAGATGAGTTTTTCAGCAATTATGTATGGCTTGTCTCATTGACCGAGGGATGGTGATCGTAAAAAAAGATGTGGCCCTTATTGTGAGTACCACCAGTCGAAGGATCATCAGATACAAGACTGCGAGGAGTTCTGTCAAATGGTTCAACAATTGATGGACAGTAAAGAGATTGAATTCTTTGAGGAAGAAGAAAGAAATAGTGAGTCAAAAGTTTGCACGTTGGATGCTCCTGATGCCAAATACAGTGCAAAAAGGCCATTTGTCCTTGGCCTCAAACCAAGTCAATAAAATACACCACGGTAAGAGGGTCCTATGGTGCCACCTAAGATTATAATCTCTGCCCCGACATCCTTTCCCTTCAAGGATACCTGGATGGTTTCGTAGAACTACACCGCCAATGTCTCAATACTAGGAAGTTCAATTTCTCAAAAAGGAGATAAGCCAGTTACGGAGGTAAAATCCACCAAAAGAGAGCCTGTGAAACCAAAACCCGAAGGGATAAATGATGTGGGGTATTTTACGATGAGAGGTCAGTGTTACATGATAAGTATTCAAAAGTACTATTTTTTCTTACCCTTTTTACTCATATTATTGTTAGACTTAGGCTCATATTAGTTACATAATTAGCCATTCATGCATTAATCCATGTTCCCTTCCATCGTTGAGCTTGATTGCATAACTTGGTTGTTTTTGTGGGAAAAGATGCTGCTTTGGTGTGTTTTGTGTGTATGTGCAAGATCACTTGCCAAAGCAAGGCTAGAGCTAGTTGCCAGGGCAATGCATGAAGGAGATGCCGAGCTAGTTGCCAGGGCAATGCATGAAGGAGACGCCGAGCCAGTTGCCAGGGCAATTGTCGACAAAGAATAGGGTGATATGGTAGTCGAAATTGATGACTAGACAAGCCCAAGATGACGTGGAGCAAAGCTAAATCCCAAAGGAGTTTGATTTCCATGAAGAGATTAAAGAAGAATTAAATTCCAAGAAGATAGGAGAAGTTCTATAAGGAATATAATTATAATAAAGAATTATATTCTTTAAAGGTAATTTAATTCCAACTTAACTTCCTCCTCAAAGAAGGACTTTGACCTAGCCCTATAAATTAGAGGCTATGCCGTCAACTCCAAGAGAGAGGGAGGAGAGAATTTTCAACAAGCATCTAGGGCAAGGAGATTTCGACAAGCTTCATTCTTCATTTTTTCTTCCTTGTTCAATTAGGTTCATGCTAGGGATTCTTTATCTTGTGTTTCTTTGGAACATAGCCATGAACTAAATCTATTTGGCTAAGGTTATTGTGCCTTGTGGTTGTGAGAAACTATTGGATTTTGTTTAGGTAATAAGAGTTTGCACTTTTCTATTCAAGGTTTATTCATTCTTGGTTCTTATTCTTGTTTGTGAGTGAATTGGGAGAGGATCTCGTAACTTCATCTATTTATCTAATATTGGGAGAGTTAAATTCAAGAAACGAATGAATATGATCTTTATTCAATCTATTGATGGTGAAGATTAATCCGGCTTAGGAATAAGTTAAGGATTTTAACGGCTAAGAGGAGTGCAAGATCGGTTGTCGTTCACCCTTGATTCACGCAGGGATGTATTATCAAGGCATGCACAAGTAGCTAGAGTTTTGACTTAGGGATAAGAAGAAACCATTGAAGAACGCTCTGCCGAACCTTGAAGGTTGCTGCCCAGACGCCCAAGTAGTTGCCCAACTAGTTGCCCAGGCGACCATCGATTAGTTGCCAAGGCAACCCCGTTGTGCAAGTTGCCACGACAACTGAGTTGCCCTTGCACTCTTTTACCAAGATGATCCAATCGGCTATCACACCTCAACTCACGATAACCTGGCCTATCTCTCTCATTTAATTACATCGCCTTTTACTTATTTTCTTTCTAGATTAGTTATTAGTTAAAACTCCTATAATCTTCTACTTGTGTTTTCTTTTACTTTTTACAGTGCAAGAGACTAGATTCTTGAAGTGGCACCAATCCCTATGGAGACGATATCTTTTATACTATAACTTGCAACGTGTATACTTGCACAATTGCGTAGCACTTATTACGCGCAATAAGTTTTTGGCGCCGTTGCCGGGGATTGGCAATAGCGACTTTGTTTTTATTTTCTTGCACTTTCTTTTTACTTTTCTTGTTTAAGATTCAAAGGGCTAACAAACTTTGGTTTTGCATTGGTATATGACTAGGGCGAGACCGATTACACCAGAATATCCCTTTGATCCAAAAATAGAACGAACCTTACAAAGACTTAGACAAAGGATAAGAGTAGCAATGGCTAATCAAGACGGCAATATGAATCAAGATGTTCCAGCAGGAGGAGGAGTGATTCTTGCACGAAACAGAACTATTCGAGACTATCTTGAAGAAGATCTTGATGGACTTAATCCAGGAGTTGTCGCACCTGAAATTGAAGCCGACCACTTTGAGTTGAAACCGGTGATGTTTAATATGATCAACACAATTGGTCAATTTGGCGGCTCAGCAACTGAAGATGCACGACAACATCTTAAATCTTTCCTCGAGATTTGCAACTAGTTCAAAATACACGGAGTCACCCCCGATGTTTTACGATTAAGATTATTCCCCTATTCACTGAGGGATAGGGCGAAAGCATGGTTGAATAGCATTCCTGCCGGATCAATAGGATCTTGGACCGATCTTTGCCGTGGTTTCCTTGCTCGGTTTAATCCTACAAATTTGACTGATAAGCTTCGTAACGACATTACTTCTTTTCGGCAGGCAGATGATGAATCCATGTACGAGGCTTGGGAGCGATATAGAGAACTCCTACACAAATGCCCCCTACACGGATTCCCGGTGTTGACTCAAGTAACAATGTTTTACAACGTCGTGAATACACCAACAAGGATGAAGCTAGACGCCTTGGCAAACGGCATACTCCTAGATAAGTCGCCGGAGGAAGCAGTGCAAATTCTAAATAGGCTGGCCAAGAATGATTATCAATTCCCCTCTACTAGAAGAGAAGGAGTTAGACGCCAAGCCACAATACATGAACTAGGATCATCAGACTCAATTTCGGCACAATTGGCCACTTTAACCAAGATGGTCCAGAACATGCAAAAACCAAACAACACACATGAGGTCATTACACTCTAGAAACTTCAAAGGCAATAGAGGAGCCAAAGGGTAAAGGTAAGGCAACCGAATCTAAACCAGCAAAGATATTTGGAGAATAGCCACCCCAAAAATTAATGAGCCAGTAATTGAGGTTCAAGCCCAGGAATTTATGAGGTTCTTAAAGCATAGTGAGTAGAGCATGGTGGATCAACTCAGAAAGCAACCAGCCGGATTTCGGTGCTCAACCTCTTCTTGAACTCAGAAAAACATCGTGAGGCACTGTTAAAGGTGTTAAACCAAACTTTTGTCGAGAGTAATATTTTGATCGATAAGCTAGACCAGATCATCGGCTATATTACTGACTGTAATCATATCACCTTTAGTGATGATGAGATACCGGAGGAAGGTAAGGGGTCTAACAAGGCCCTAAACATTACCACTCACTGTAAAGGTCATATACTATCGGGAGTGCTCATCGACAACGGCTCTGTTTTGAATGTTATGTCTTGAGCTACTCTATAACACCTACCAATCGATAGTTCACACATGAAACCTTACCAGAATATTGTGCGTGTATTTGATAGGACCCAAAGAGACGTGGTCAGGAAGATTGAAGTACCCCTACTCGTTGGTCTAACCTAGTATGTTGTTGATTTTGTGGTAATAGACATCCGGCCATCCTATAATTATCTATTAGGAAGATCGTAGATTCATTCAACCGGAGCTGTTCCGTTTTCTTTGCATCAAAAATTAAAGTTCATCATCGAAAGAAAGTTAGTAACAGTCAATGCTGAGCAAGATGTCGTGGCTTCGGTAACGTTATATGCTCCATACATTTTGACCGATGAGGAGGCAATGTAATGTGCCTCTAGGGCATTGGAGTTTGTCAACGCCACTTTTGTTGCTGAAGGGAACAGGGTTCCATGCCTCAGGCTATCAAACTATACTAAGATGGTGGTGACAGAAACACTAGAAAAAGGAGCAAAAAAGAGATGAGGCTTATGAAGGAATTTACAAGGACGTTTGTGACATATAAGCGTCATCCACAAGCATGGCCGTTTTGGGCTCGGATATAAGCCTAACTTTTTGCAAAAGAAACAAGAATGAAAGGGAAGAGAGGAACAACAAAAGGCCCGACTCAGAAAAGAGGACATTCCATGGGCTCCCATCACTTACGCGAATCTCAAACACATTTTTGCGTTTAGAGGAACCGTGAATCCTGAGCTGAAGGTCCAAGAATCCAATCAAGAGAATGAGAGGATCCTCAATGAATAATTAATTTGTGTAGTTGTAGAGGGAATGGATGTAAACGTGATCTCCAAGGGTAACAAGACTGTCTAGCCTTTGGCCAAGATCCTCCCGTGCCTCACGGGAGAGAAGCTCGATAATTGGACCAGCATGGACTTGTCTGTAGTGTTTAGGACCAAACTAGAGAATGCTCATAACCACCCTATTACTTTTGGCCCAAGAGTAATAGGGATATTTTGTAAAAGGGCTACTATGTCAACTCTATTTTACTTTCAATGAAAATGATGATTTCCGTATTTCTCAAATGGAAAACATTGCATTTATTATTTATTCATTTATTTCATAAACTATTTCTATTCCCAATACATACTTTCAAACTCGTTCAAGCTCCTTAACATTAACTGTATGAATGATTCTGAATCTAATTTCGGGGTAGATTTTGAACAACCCTCGTGCTCGGCTGAAATTGACGAAGAGGATGATAAGGTGGAATATGAGATCTCAGATGAACTATTAAGATTGGTGGCAAGTGAAGTGAAATAGATTCTGCCCCATCAAGAGGAATTAGAAGTCTTAAACTTGGGAACCGAAAAAGAAGGGAAAGAGATGAGGATTGGTACTACTCTATCATCAAAGGTGAGACAGGATTTTGTGGAGCTGCTTTTAGAATTCAGGGATGTATTTGCATGGATATACCAAGATATGCCAGGTTTGAACACGGATATTGTGGTTCACAAGCTTCCTATAAGGCCAGAGTGCAAGCCCGTCCAAAAAAAGCTTCGAAGAATGAGACTCGACATGTTGCTAAAGGTTAGAGAATGAGTAAAGAAGCAGTTCGAGGCTGGATTTCTAAAAGTCACCAAGTACCCGAAGTGGGTGGCCAATATAGTCCCAGTACCCAAAAATGACGAAAAAGTGCGTATATGCGTGGATTATAAAGACCTCAATAAGGCAAGTCCTAAAGATAATTTCCATCTGCCTCACATCGATACTCTAGTAGACAATATTGCGGGGCATTCTTGGTTTTCCTTCATGGATGGTTTTTCCATATACAATCAGATTAAAATGTACCCCGAGGATATGGAAAAGACCACTTTTGTGACCATGTAGGGCACGTTTTGCTATAAAGTAATGTCTTTCAAGTTAAAGAATGCCAGGGTAACTTATCAAAGAGCCATGGAGACCTTGTTCCATGACATGATGCATAAAGAGATTGAGGTGTACGTGGACGACATGATAGCCAAGTCTCGGATCGAAGAAGAGCATATTCAGAACTTACAAAAATTGTTCCAAAGATTGACAAAGTATCGGTTGAAGCTCAAGCCAGCCAAATGCACCTTTGTAGTTACTTTTGGGATGCTCTTAGGTTTTGTGGTTAGCCGAAAGGAAATAAAGATTAACCCTGACAAGGTGAAAGCAATTCAGGACCTTCCACCTTCGTAAACTCAAAAAAAAGTTCAGGGATTCTTGGGGAGATTGAATTACATCTCTCGGTTCATCTCCCAGTTGACCAATACGTATGACCATGTCTTTAGATTACTCCGAAAGAATAATCTGGGTGTATGGGATGAAGATTGTCAAGAAGCCCTAGAAAAGATTAAGAAGTATTTGACCAATGCTCCAATTTTAGTGGCACCAGTACTCGACATGCCGTTAATTTTGTACTAACCGTATTTGACAATTTGTTAGGATGTGTACTAGGGCAGCATGATGAGTTGGGCAAGAAAGAAATGGTTATTTATTACTTGAGCAAAAAGTTCACCGAGTGTGAATCGTGGTACCAATTGATCCAAAAGTTATGTTGTGCCTTAGTATGGGCTACTAAGCGACTCCGGCAATACATGTTTTACCAAAGCACTTGCTTGATATCTCGAATGGATCCACTGAAATTCCTAATGGATGCACCTGCGTTGACATGGAAGATGTCCCATTGGCAAATACTGCTGTCGGAGTTTGATATCGTCTATATAAGCTAGAAGGCAGTGAAGGGAGTGTGGTGGCAGATTTTTTGGCAAGCCGTGCCTCAGACAACTACGAGCCATTAGATTTTAGTATCCCAAATGAAGATTTGATCATTACACCATTTGAGGAAAAGCTTACCAATGAATCTTTGAAGCTCTATTTTGATGGAGCCTTCAATGCCCTAGGCCATGGGATACGGGTTGTTTTAATTTCTCCTGAAGAGGTCTACTATCCCTTTACCAGTAGCTTGGAATTATTTTGTACAAAAAATATAGCCGAGTATGAGGCTTGTGTTATGGGACTCTGGGCAGCTATAGAAAGAAAAATCAAGGTGCTTCAAGTCTTCGGGGATTCATCTTTGGTGATCTACCAGCTCCTGAGGGAATGGGAGATAAGAGATCAGAAGCTAGTCAAGTACTATGATTTGATCTAGGAGTTGATTAAATTTTTTGAAGAAATCAGTTTCGCTTATCTACCAAAAGAAGATAATCAGATGGCTGACACCCTAGCAACTCTGGCCGCCATGTTTGAGGCAAGCCCGAAGGCTGAAATGAAACCGATTGAGATGTAGATTTTTAAAGTACTGACCCACTACTATAATTTGGAAGAGGATGAGGATGGTAACCCATGGTATTACGATATCCTTTAGTACATCAAGTTTCAGGTCTACCTAAAAGAGGCCAATGATAACGACAAAATGACCATTAGAAGGTCAGCGTCAGGGTATATCCTTGACGGGGAGGTTTTGTACAAGAGAAGTAAGGATCAGATATTATTGGGATGTGTTAGCGCTTGAGAGGCTAAGACCATTTTAGTTGAGGTACACGATGGCTTATGTGGGACCCATGCTAACGAATTCTCAATGGCTAGAAAGATCATGCGATATGGGTATTTCTAGTCTACTATTGAAGAAGGTTGCATCTAATATGCAAAGAAATGTCACAAATGTCAGATCTATACTGATAAGATACATTCTCCGCCAGTGCAACTCCACACCATAAATTCACCATGGTTTTTTACTTCTTGGGGCATGGATATTATTGGTTAAATACACCCAAAAGCTTCTAATGGACACTGTTTCATCCTAGTGTCCATTGATTACTTCACCAAATGGGTGGAAGTAGCGTCTTATGCCAACATCACAAGAGCAACCGTATGTAAATTCTTGAAAAAAGAGATTATGTGTTGATACGGTTTGCCAGAAAGAATCATCACTGATAATGCTTCCTATTTAAATAACAAGATGATGACCGAAGTGTATGAACAGTTCAAGATTGTGCACCACAATTCGACCACTTATCGCCCCAAGATGAATGGGACAGTGGAAGCAGCGAACAAGAATATCAAGAAGATCATTGCCAAGACTACTAACACTTTCAAGGATTGGCATGAGAAGCTACCCTTTGCACTGTTCATTTACCGGACATCTATAAGGACCTCAACAGGGGCGACACTCTATTCTTTGGTCTATGGCAAGGAAGCAATAGTACCTATTGAGGTAGAGATTTTGTCACTCGGAATTTTGAATGAGACAAAGTTTGATGATGTCGAATGGATGCCAGAAAGGATTGATCAGTTAAACCTCATTGAGGAGAAAATATTAAGGGCCATCTGTCATAGCCAAATGTATCAGAAGAGGATGATGCGTGCCTACAACAAGAAGGTTCGCCCGAGGGAGTTCCAAGAGGGGGATCTGGTGCTCGAAAAGATCTTACCAATTCAAAAGGACTTCCGAGGAAAATGGATGCATAATTGCGAGGGGCCCTATGTTGTTAAAAAAAACCTTCTCCGAGGGAGCATTGATTTTAGCAAAGATGTATGGGAAAGAATTGAGCAACCCATAAATTCAGACTCCGTCAAAAAGTACTACGTTTAAAAAATGAGGGTTTAAGATGGAAACTCAGAAACGAGCGTCTTGAAACCAAAGAAGGATATGAATTGAAATTTTGAAAAGGATAATTGAGATGAATTTTGAGGTTCAGTATCCAGTTGATGGGTTCTCGCATTATTCATATAGTCGATGTTCGGGAATGTTGCACCCTATACTACTCATATCTTTTTCATTTTCTCATGTTTGCCATGACTTCCAAATTGTTCTAACATCCTTTATATTAATGAATTTTATTTTCTCTCTCTTCCGTTGTTTATTTCATGAGCATCCTACAAATAAATTGACATAGGTTATTAAAAAAATTTCTTGGCATTAGTATGATTTAACCCTTTAAGTGCAGGTGGTTCCAAGACGAAAATCGATTCCGTTAAAAAAAGTCTACCAAAGTCAAGGCTAAAGGACATGACATGCAGAATTGACAAGATTTGCCCAAAAGGATGAACGCCCTCCGTATTGATGTCCAAGACAAAAAGGCCAGCGGCGAAAACCCAAAAGGGCGCCCTAAGAAAAAGAAGAAAAAAAAGAGAAAGAAAAAAGGAAAAGAAAAAAGGAAAAAGAGAAAAAAGGAAAAAATGAAAAAAAAAGAAAAGAAAATTCAAAGTGAGAACCCGAAAGGGCATTTTGAAAAAATAAAAAATAAAAAACTCTTAAGTGAAAACTCGGAAGAGCGCTTTAGAGCAAAGTTTTGGAGAATATGAAGGTTAAATGAGGGCTAAGTTCGGACACAAGGAGAAACAACAAATCGAAGAAGAAAGCGAAAGAAGGCTTAAACAAGACACCAAGAAAGAAGACGTCTGAACATTGACTAATTTTATTTTTCGTGCATCTTGAATAGTTAGACATCCCTAAGGTAGGAGCATGCTAACTAGCATCATCAAATCATTATGTCTGTTTCTTTCAGATATTTAGAAAAACATAAAGTGGATCATATGTTCCAAGAAAGAAGAAGTAGATGCCCACACAAAGTCAAAGATCCTTAAGAAAATTTCCAATCTTCAGCTACTTGGGAGAAATCACTCCATGCCAAGGCGATAAAGATCGAGGGTATTCAGCAGTCTCTAAGTGAGATATCATTCGGTGTCAAGACGACCAGAAATCAGGACATCATATGTGGGATCCTTAAGGTGAGAAACCACTTCATGCCAAGGCGATAAAGATCGAGGGCATTCTAGCAGTCTCTAAGCGAGATGTAATTCGGTGTCAAGAAGACCAGAAATCAGAACATCATATGTGGGATCCTCAAGGCAAGAAACCACTCTATGCCAAGGCGATAAATATCGAGGGCATTCTGGCAGTCTCTATGCGAGATATCATTCAGTGTCAAGACGACCAGAAATTGGGACATCATATGTGGGATCCTCAAGGTGAGGTACCACTCCATGACAAGGCGATCGAGAATCAAGGCATCACTTCATGGGCTTTATTTCTTCAGGACTTACAAGGGAAGAATTCGGAGTTCCAAAATTTCTAGAAGAAGAAGGGAAAACGGTTCTATATAGGAAGAACTTGCAGCTCAGAATCTTCAAACAGGAAAGTAGGATAAAATTAGTGCTTATGGTCTTTGTTTTATTCTTGTTCTACAAGGATAAGCAAAAAGGGGCAGCTGTAATCACTAATTTTATCCAGGGTTAGCCCTTTTATTTTTGTGAAATAATGGGCTTTATTATATTGTACTTGTTAATTAGTATTACTATTATTTGATGCTACCATGTGATTAAAACAAAGAAAACGATAAAAAAATCAAAAAATATTATCATGGCGATTTGTTTTTGTTAGTATTATATATATATATATATATATTAGTTATTAGTAGTTCTATTTTATTATTAGTTATTATTGTTTCCAACTGTAGCTATCGTTGTTTATTATTGTATTATTAGTATATTGTTATTATAGTATACTTATTTTTATTAGTATTATTATCATATTATGTGATTAAACAAAATGAAAATAACAAATAATATTAAATATTAATAAATAAGCCAATTTGTTTTATTTTAAACAGTCCACTTACATATTAAAAAACCCCAAAAAATAATAATAATACACGCTCGGTCCATGTAGAGCCCAGGTACTGAACCCTAAAATTAGTAATGACCGAAACCCTAGCTAACTAATTGTGTTTGTGCGCAGCCAAATTTGGACCGTCAGATCTGGCTGATTGATTGAACGGTCCAGATCCAATCTGGGAAGAAAACCTTAATTAGGGTCATCATCTTCCAGCGCCATATCATCACAACCGTTAGATTTGAGATCTGGGTAGACGGCCCATATTGTCCGTGGAAGACTCTGAAACTTTCACGCGTCCACGCGCGACTCATCAGTGCCATTCACGCTCGCATGTGTCACACGCCCTGACTTTTGAGATTGCCACGCGCGGCTTCTGACGGATTGACTGTCCCGCCACAGAGTATCTCTCTGGTCCCATCCTTCCCTCATGCGGCCACGGCATCCATGCAACCAAAAATACATAAACATCAAAAAAGAAGAACAAAAGCCAGATGCAACAAAAATAGGCAAATATAAAAAATTTGGCAGATTTCAGAAGCAATTGTAACAACTTTTTTCTTTCTATGTAACACTTCGGTTATAAAAGACCGAACACAAATTGTAACAAACAGTTCGAAAGCAATACAAAAAGCAAGAACCTTTAGAGGTATTTTCCAGTCCACTTGCATGCATAAAAACATAGCATATTTGAAAAAAACAACAGGTCTAGAGTTTTTTTACCCTTGGTTTAAGGCCGTTTGTTCGTCGTCCGTGTTCGTTCACCGGCGATAAGCTCCCTACCTCCGGGCTAAAGGAGTGAGCTAACAACAAATCTGGTTTTTAGGGGTTTCTCTTCGACTCCATCCACCGGTGACAAACCCTAGGCCTTCGGCCATAGAGGTGAACCGGTAGGGAGTCCGAAACCTTTCATTTCCAAGGGTCAAAACCTAGATCTAGGTAAAGGGTTTCTATTTTTGGTAGATCTAGGGCGGCTAGGTTTAGATCTTGAGAATTCGGGCTCAGATTCGTGTTTAGAAAGGTGATGAGAGGTTTTTGGGTAGGTCTGTTTAGGTCTCTGGCGCTGACGCACGTCGGTCGAAGAAGGTTTGTGGTGGCCGATTTCTGGGTTCCAGGATAAACACCACGGCGGCGTTCATCCCAGCTTGAGAGGTTTTAGAGTTTTCCGAAAATGGTAAAGCTTTCTAAAATGGCTAAGGCCGAAAATTTTACCTAAAGGGTTTGATATATACCTTACATCGACTTTAAAAATGGGTTTTTGGCATCATAAACGCTTTTGCACTCCCATATTTGCAGGCATAAGGATTTTCGCAAATTTAAATTACATTCCGGGTCCTCAAAACATTTGGAAACATTTCAATGTCGTCCTTAATCCTCCCCCCAATTTGATTTTTAAAATGGTTTTATTCCTGTGCAGTCCTTCCGTGTTTTTAAACAATTTATTTGGCCCTTTCGTCTTTCTAAATCCCCCCTGTAGTCCCTGGATGTTTTTTAAAACTTTTAATTTCGTCCCTTCTTAATTTAATCTATTTTTGAATGGGTTTAATCTCCAGTTTGGTCCTTCCAGCTTTAGGTTCTGTTCGATTAAGTCCTAAATCCAGAGTTGAAATCGTTTTTATCCCCCCCCCCTTTTGCATATTTAAATTTTCATTTATATATTCTGTTTATGTTTAATATTTACTGTTCTATTGATGTGTACATGATGTGTTTAATGTATATAATTTAGGTAATTATTTTCCTATATAGTATTGTATATAACATTTGTTTTTTATATATATGTAGTATGTAATAAGTGGGTATATATATTATATAATCGTTTGTAGTATATGATATATTATATAGTTATTTATATATGTATTTATTATATGTTTTTCATTTATCATGTAATATATAGTAAATGTTAATATGTATATAAACATATGAAACCTTATTTTGATATAATGTTCATGACATGGTATTGTTGTATGATATTTATGTTGTTTATTTGCAAATTATTGTATGCTTTTATTTATCATGTTTATGCCTTGCCATGTAAATTTGCATTCGGATATTAAATTATGTTAATGCAGTGTCTCGTTATTCGGGAGTAAATTCGGCCAGTTTCAAATGTAGTGATGGCGGTCTTGCTGTTTACTTTCGAATAACGGGGCCCTAAAAATAGACTCGCATGTATAACCAGATTTTAATTTAATCGTCACTTTAATTCAGAAAGTTCAATATTTGCAAATCGGTAATTATTCATTTTTCTTTTTACGGTACCAATTTTTGGGCAGTGTGGGGTGCCAAAACTCTCACATCCGTAACCGACTCCTGAACCGGCTTTCAAACGAATCTCTGGTTTTTATGGTGTTCGACCTATCTCAATGGCCGGTGGCGACTCCAAGTTTTATTGTTTTTCAAAAACACGAATTTTTAAAGAACTCCCTATTTTCTAAAAAAAAATTAAAAATAAAAGGAACCCTATTACTTCTTTTCTAGCCATCCCAATCGAAACAAAAAAAAATCGAATTTTCAAAGAAAAAAGGTCGCTACACTTTCATAACATGGCTCATGTCTTACGAGCCGATTGGAGTCATAGGCAGAGCCACCCATACTAATGGGTGGTTAGATGACACCCAAAAAAAATTGGGATAAATTTTTTTATGCATAACTTATAGGAAAAACTACATATTTAGTACTCAATTATGTTCGCGTTACTGTTTTGGCACCCCAACTATTTTTTGGCAAAATGATATCTAGCTTTACATTTTTGTTATATTATGGTACTAGGCCGTTAGAAACTAAAGGAGATGATGATGTGGCTAGGCATAAACACAGTTTTAGTCTAAAAACACTTATATATTATCAATTTAGTCCAAATTCCTCAATTTAAAACATCATCTTAATTTTGATAGAATTTTGTCTCATCTCTTTCCCACCCCCTCGTATTGGTATCTCGATCATGGAGTTTGGGTCCTCCAGTGGACTTCGTATTAGCCTCCATTGATCCTCAAATCTAAAATTTTAATTGTCCCTAGCATGTTTTTTAAACTCCGAAACCCAAAAAATTGTTCGACAAGAAGAAGAAGAAGAAAAACGAGGACTTTATAATTTTAATCTAAAAATTAAAATAATGTTTAAATTGATAGAATTTTAGACTAAATTAATAGATTGTGTAAGTTTTTGGACTAAAATTGATATTAACCCAAGGCACGTCACCATTTTCGTTAATTTTAAACGGTGGGGGTACCAAAATAGAAAAAGCTTAACGTTAGGTACCATTTTGCCAAAAATAATAGTTGGGTACCAAAATAATAATGCGGACATAATTAGGGAACTAAATATGTAGTTTCCCCTCATCTATATAAAAGTTTAAAAAGAATAAATAAATGACATTCATTTATAAATAATTAACGCCTTTAAATATAATTCAAGAAAAATGGCACCCTTAAATAATTTTCTGGCTCCGCCCCTAATTGGAGTCAAGACTTGAAAAGCACTCTTTCAGAAACATAATCTCATATTGTCTTGAGAATATAATCTAGAATTGTCCTCTCTTTTTTTGGGCCGAGTTGGGCCAACATGTGATAGATTTGTTGCCCAATATATAGGTTTATTGTACACATTGGCATTTAAACTTAGTAACTTTTCTCAAATTAGTACCTAAATTTTTTTTGTCTTAAATTGATATGTAAATTTAGAAAGAATTCTCAGTTTGGTATCTAAACTTGAAAAAAAATCAAATTGATACATGGTGCTGATATGGTATTCTAGCAAACAATCAAGTTGTGACATGTGGTACCTAATGATATTATCATTCTGACCCGTCAATGACGAATTAACAACTTAATTGGATGTTCAGATATCAAGTCAACACAAGTACCGATCTAAAAAAATTGTCAAGTTCATATTCTAATTTGAAATAAAAAAAGTTCATGTACCAATTTGAGAAAAAATTCAAATTCAAATACTAATTTGTACAATAAACCAAATGTATATAATATCTTATCTAGAGAGAGAAAGAGAGTGTTCTTACAATCTCAGCCAAATTTTAAGTGTTCAGTATTGCGTAAAAAGTATTTTTTTTAAAATAAATTATCATTTTATACATGATATTGTAAGTTAAAAATATATATTTGAATGATATCCAAATTCTTTAATACTATAGTATATAAAATATATCAACGTAAATCATAATAAAAATATTTTATATTTTTATTAATAAATAAATAAATATTTTTTAACAATTATACGTGCTCCATGCAAATATAAAAAATTAAATATTTCATTTAAAATTTGACATGAAAATATATAATTTTCAACTAAAAATAATTTATTAATCATATAATTATGTCTTTGTAAAAAATTCTAAGTTTATGAATTATAGATAAACACAATAGCAAATGAAGATTAAAATTATAATTTTACTCCCAAAAATATTGTTTGAACCGTAAAAGCTAGAAACTTAAGTTTTCGCATTTGGGTTGAAAAACACTTTTTAAACACAATTTTTTCTCAAAAAAATTATCTGCTTGACATGGATTCTACCTCCAAAAATACTGTTGGCCCTAAAAGTACTTTTTAAAAAGCAACGCTGAACAAGGATTATGGTGATAATCATAGACGAAATTAGAAAATTTGTATTTGTATTATGTCAAAAATAATACATTTAATATGATTATAGTTGGAGATAGAGTTAAAAAACTGGATTACGGTACTAGAATTTAAAAAATTAATATGTAATTCTCTTTTATAAGGGTGTCAATACTTTTTAGAGTGATGTCGAATTTAATCAATAACTTTGTATAGAATTTTTTAAAAATATATTTTTTGGGTGTTAAATAAATGTGGCTCTGCCATTCGTGGACGATTCTACATGCATGGGAGGGGCAAGAGCCCCTTAAGGCATGCATTTTTTATTTTGTTTCTTTATATTTTTTTGGAAAAAATTAAATTAATTATAATTTTTTCCTCAACTTTTTAAAATTTATATTTTATTCTCCACTTCTAAATTTTAGTTTTGTTCCTGCTATCATTAGTGGTCGTGCATAATTTTAGAAATATTAATTTTTTTCTATATGCTAATTTTGAATTAAAATGATACATAAAGTATTTATTGCCTTTTTATGTTATAATAATAATAATAATTGTAATTTATTTAATTTAGAGTTTAAGGTATTCGTATTTGTTTGATTTAAAATCAGCTGGAGAAATGGTGTGACTTACAAGAATTGCATGGCAACGTAGCTGATGAATCCAGCCCCATAGAAATATAGCAGTGCCAACCCACTGGTACCACCCAACCTTCATAACACCACTTACATCGACTGCTCCTATGGCTGCCGGCATCGGTTTCATTCCTTCTTCGCCGATAAACTGCAAAACCAGGCTCAGAGTAAACCTAAACACCTCCGGCGCAGAAGAGCAGCACAGTGACAGTGCTGCTGCTATGTAGTAACTGCCCATGGAAATTTTGATTAGTTTGAGGGGATAATGGAAAATCGAATTTTAAATTTTATTGTTTGGTTCGATTTTGACTTAAATATTATTAATATTTCAAGGTTAATTTTAAATTTGAGTTAGGTTGTGTTTCTGGGTGAGGCGGCAAATGCCCGTTGCCACAAGCTGAAAAATCCAGCTATGGGCAAACGGGCGTTTGGGGGGAGAATCATGCGAGCAAACGGGCGTTAGGACAATCACCGGCTCCTGTTTGAGAGAAAAAACATGGCGACAGCAGTTGTTTAGGGCGCAAAGTCAACCACAAACGGAGCCTTAGTGTCATGGATTAACCGGATACCAATTTAGTTGCATAAAAAGACTAAAATATCCCTTTATAAGTAAAAAAACTCAATATACTATATAAAAGTTTGCCTTCGATTTAAAAAATGATAAACCAGGTGGATCCAATTCAAACCAATGAAATTTGGTTCGATTAAAATTTTTAAAAGCCCATTGTGCATAATTTTTCTTCAACAACGGATCTGAAAAACCAATAACACTCCGGATTTGATGGAGGTCATCAAATAGGGGTGAACATTTGATCGAGTTAGAAAACTTTGAGGTAATCGATTCTAATTTTATAACCTAAATTTTATTTGAAATTTTTTCAGTCGAGTTTTTCACGTCGAGTTAAAAAATTAATTTTTCTGAATGAAGTCGAGTTTTGCCCACTCAACCATCAAACATTTTTGAAGTAGCTAGAAATTAGGTGGAAGAGAAGAACTATATGGTGGGAGATGTATGTCTAACCGTCTAAGCGACTCACCAGATGCCAATTAGATAAAGGAAAATGTACATCCGAGCCGACCGCCTGTAACTGAACACATACAATGACTCAAAGAGGCGTCTCACGGCTTGAGCTTCCATCAACAGAAGTATAAACACGGCATGCCAAACTCTGTATCGGTGCTCGATTGTCACCGTCGAACGAGACGCGATGGCGAAGCTGTATGTCCATGTTGTGAGGAGCAAAAGGGTTGTCCACATGGTGGCTACCATGTAGAAGTGGGAGAAGAATCTCTAAGGGATAGTGAACTTCTGCTGGTATCAGAAGCAAAATTTTATTAATTTCGAGGTGGATTCAAACACGTTTAAGCGCGCAATATATTCGAACAAGTAGAATACTCGCAGAAGATGGTTGCAATGTTTTCCCTCTTTTTGTCCCTAAAGACATAGCAACAAGTCCAAACCCCATTTTTTTCCGACCATGAACAAGACCCAACTCAGAGGCCGAAAGGAAAGTCAAAGTGTGAAACCCTATATTTTTTCTGATGAATAGAAAGTGTAATGTCCCGGTTTTGGGCCTAGGTTTTGCTAGGTCGATTAGACGGTCAGGTGGACCGGGATTAGAGATTCGAGTCAGTTTCAGGATTAAATTGGAATAAATATTTTTGAGTGAGGAAAAAATATGGAAAATATCCTAAAATCATTAATTAATATGTATATGTTTTTGGTAAAATCAATTTTGGAAAATAGAATTTCAAAATTTGACATTTTGGCTAGGGACCAAAATATAAAGAATGAAAAATTGTTTTCCAGTAAATGTTTTGGAAAAGGTCAAAAATTATAATCTTTAAGGAGCTATTTGACCAAAGTCTAATATCGGACTTTTCTCCTTAATTGTTATTTTAAAAAGGTTTTAAAAGGGTATAAATAGGCTTGGAAAGTTAATTTTATAATTAATTTTCAAAATAAACTTTACGTAACTAACTTTTCTCAAAAAGATTTTCTCTCAAATTCTCTCCAGCCAAACACTATTTCCCTCTTCAAAATCTTTAGGTAATATCTTATTTTCTTTAATCTTTTGATTTCAAATGATTTTCCTAAGGTTTCTTAGCAAAACCTTATTGTTTTAATCTTGTTTTCTCAAGAAAATTCATCCAATGAAGGGAAAGATCCTTTATAAATGTTTTCTAATGATTTAATTATGGAAAGTTGGTTAAATCAAGGTTTAATCAATGAGATTGATTGATTTTCGTATTGGATATATTTTGCTATGTTCTTGATTGGATTAGGACTTGATTTTGATGTCTTATAATGTTAATAAGTTGGTTTTAACATTGGAATCCCGAAACTAGGAGAATCTCTAATTTTCTAGGTTGTTAGTTATGAGTTTTTGAGGAGTTGTGGATGTTTAAGGAATGCTGAAGGTATAAGGCCGCTGTAAATATGTTTTTAGATGTTAATTGATGGATCAAACCTTTAGGTTTTAACTGGGTTAAGTTTGGAAGGTGTTTGATGTTGTTTTCAGTTGTTGTGGAGGGAAGTTGATTTGAGTTTGATGAGGATTAGTGTGAATTGATGTTGTTGGGCTGTTGAATGCATTTTGATGCATTGGATCCCCAGTTTTTGTGTGGTTAAAATAGGGGAGGTTGACCGTCAAGCTTAGGGTGAGGTTTCAGAAGCCTTGGAAGTTTGGATTTGTATCGACGATCGAAGTTTTGCATAGTCGGTGAGTGAGAATGTGGAATTCAGTTTTGAATTGGTTTAAAGGTTATTATGGGAGTTTAAACTAGGCTTGAAATGCTGTTTTAAACTCAGAAGTAAGTATAAAAGAAATTCTCTCTCTTTTTTGTTGGCAAAATTGGTTTTATACACTTGTTTTTTGAATTATATGGTACCTATTGTTTATGCATGTTTTGAGTAGGAGTTCATATTGATTTTTATCATATAATGATGATTAATGCATTTGGAAAATGATTCATGGAAGTATATATTATACTTGTTAATGCATGGTTTAATGTATTGTAAAATGGTTTTGGAATGATGCATTTAAAAATAGTGAGGTACATGGTTAATAATGGATTATATTGACAACTGATGTGGTTTAAAATGTTATCAGATATAGTTGGCCGGCCATAGGATTGATAGTGCACTATAAAAAGTCACCTCAGATGTTGAGGGGTTTATGTGTACCAAAAACTCCATTCGAGTACCCTAACGGTTGAGGGGTTACATGGTATCGAAAACTCCTGTTAGTGGATTATGCATCTAATGATTATTGGGTTGTGATTTTTCCCGGTTGTGATTGTTGAATCTGTGATGAGATTGCATAAAGTGTTGAAAGGACACTTGTTGAATCCGTGTATCCGATGTAATGTTTTGTAAAGTGGAACTTGGTTAATGATCACTTGAAAGCCAATATATTTGATGATGTATCATGTGATGGATTATGTTGTATAATGTTGGTTTATACATGTTTTATGTTTGAAGCCTTGCATATAGGTTGTTATGCATGGGAAAGCTTAAATATAGTGTAGCAAATGGGATTTTGTTGTTGGATCCATGATATATGTTGCATATGGTTTAATATGCATGTTTTGGAAATGTCAAGTGCATGGTTTTGTAAGGCATGATGTTTCGAAAGATGTTTAAAAACGGTTTCCAAAGTGCTTTGAGTAATCGGTTTTAAATGCATTGATGGTGGTTTGACTTAGAGCACTCCTCACTAAGCCTAGTGTGTTTACGCTCTCTTTTTTCATCAATACAGAGAATTAAAAGGGTTGGAGGCATCGAACAAGCAAGAAAGAATCCAAAGACTTGATCTTTGAAAGGATGGTTTTGATTTAGACACGTAGTAATAAAGACAGTGTGGTTAATTGTCGTTTGGGAGGGTTGTTTTGCTAAACTCCTTGTTTGTGCAAGTTTTAATTGTTTTTTGGGATTTGTATAAGGCCTTATATGCTTGATATTGCTTTAGATGTTGAGTAGGAAGCATGCCTATAGATGTTGTGGATATTTGAGTCATGCTTGTTTGAGCTGCTTAAAATGCTTGAATGATTTTGATAAGTATGCCATTGATGTTGTATGATGTTTAAATAAGGTTTGGACATGTTTAAAGTGAGCCAATGTGTCATATGTTATACTTAGAGGTCATTACAGGCTCTCGCGTATTGATACTAGAACTTCTGGTTTTTGTACGCAGGGTCTGATGAGGCTTCGAGCTGTGGAAATGTACAAAGGGTATCGATACTCCTAGCCATTATATCCATATGCCTAGAGGGAAATATACACTGGTTTCGGTACATGGGCTCTCGTACCGGTACACTCTTTTGCTATTGGAATTTGGGTTTTGAAAATATGTCTTAAGGGATCGGTACGGGGAGTTATAGTA
Organism: Hibiscus mutabilis; assembly: GCA_019671005.1. Lineage (NCBI taxonomy): Eukaryota > Viridiplantae > Streptophyta > Magnoliopsida > Malvales > Malvaceae > Hibiscus > Hibiscus mutabilis. The sequence continues at coordinate 3,171,122 of CM033749.1, read as the reverse complement.
TCAATACGCGTTTGTCTTATACATCGTATCGATATTGAGTTGCGAGTATCGATAGGCTTAGTCATTAAGTTAGTTGGTTCGTATCGAAACGAGATTGTCTGTATCGGTATGTAGTGTTGTTTCTTTAGGTTTTTGCCTGCTGAAGTCTGAAAGTGTGCGTTTTAGTCCCTGAATATTATGTATGTAATTTTTGTGTTTGGATCCTTGTTTAAAACTGGAAATTTACATGTGGGCATGAAACCTGGCTAATTGAGTTTTGATAAATTGAAAATTAATTAAGTCCCGGTAATTTGGGGAATTTACATTTTGGTCTCTGAAGTGTATGTTTGAGCAATCGAACCCTATTTTTTAATTTGATCACATCATTATCGTATTCCTTGTTACATGTTCACCTTAGGATCTAAATCTATGCATCTAGATAAGTAAAAGGAAAAAATATACCCGATTTAGGTTAATAGTTTAGGTTTGTTTCGATAAACCTAATATAGTCTTTTTAGCTCAGTTTTGGCTAGACCAAGTTAAGAGGGTTATATTTGTTGGTATCAGAGCCAGGTTTCAAAACCTGGGATGTTATTTATGTATTGTTTTGTGTGATTTACAAAAAATTGGGATGTTATTGATGATTGTTCATTGTTGTTTGCTATGTACGATGATTGTTTATACGTTTGGTGATTGATATATACAATGTTGGGGTGTTTTTGGGGACACGTTGCCTTATTACTACAGTTATGAAATGGTTTTGATTTGAAATTAAGTCTTGGATCCTTGCTTGAAGCTGGCCTACCTGCTTTTGTTTTGCTGCAATTATCGTGCCTTAGATACTTCTTTTATATGATGCCACCAAGGAGAGAATTAAGATCGAGCATGAGTGTTGTTATTGTGAGTCAGGGGGATGAGAAGAATGTCACACCTTCTGAAGGTTTTCCACCTTCTCCGCCTAATCCACCTGAAGAAGCAGAGCAAGTACCACCTGCACCACCTAGTCTAATATATGATGATATGAAGCCTTTGATACAAGCGATGACTGAAGCATTTTAGGTTGTGATGGCTAGAGTGCATGTACTTGTACTGGCACCAGTTGCTGCTACTATTACAGGATTATTGTTATAGCATTTACGCAGTCTGAGAGGAGTTAAGTTCAGAGGGTTGGTACCTGAGGCATTAGAATAGTAGTTTGCCAGTACAGGTTAGATTTTGGATCAAATGGGGTACAATGATGACCATAAGCTGGGATGTGTTGTATCTCTGCAGCAGGGAGATACCTATAGTTGGTGGACTACCTTGATCACGGGCATAAAACCCAGTGACGTGACATAAGAATTCTTTGAAGTTGCCTTCAAAATGAAGTATCTGGGAGTTAGATACTTGGATAAAAAGAAACGTGACTTCATGGACTTGGTTCAGGGCAGTATGTCAGTATTTGAGTACAAGGTACAATTTGTAAGGCTGAGTTAGTATACTCATGAGTTGGTGCCGGATGAAAGGCGGCATTGTGACTGATTCTATTACGAATTGGTACAGGATGTTAAGACGTATATATTGGTTGTTGACTATACGAATTTCAACGTGTTGGTTACACGAGCAAAGGATATTGAGCAAAATATGAATTTATCTACTCATTTGGGAGGTTCTAGCTCTGGGAAGAGAGCTATGAATTTTAGTTTCGGTGGTGGTCAATTTAAGAAGCACCGTGATAAGAGGTATCACCCTGAACAGAGACGGGGTAGAAGTAATGATGGGCAAGGGTCGCAGAGTCTGAGTACCCAGGTTAGATCATTACATAATACTTATTGGGTATGTGGATCGTAAGATCACATGAGGCGGGACTGTCTACGTTTGGCCAGAGAGGAGAAGGCTCATTCGTCTGTTGTTGCTAATTTCTGTTAGAGTTGTAGATCTGGGGATCATATAAGAAATGATTGTTCGTTGTTGGTAAGGGGTAGACAGGCACTTGCATCTATTGTTGCACCACAGAAAGGTCATGGGCACGGTCGAGGTAATTTCTAATGAAGAGATGAAGGTTAGAGGACTGTTGCTCATACAGTGGCGGTTCAATCTAAGGGTAGTGGACCTGCAAGGATCTATGCCCATCGCTAGGGGAGAAATGACACTGATGTGATTGCAGGTACTTTTACCTTATAGTCTATGTCATTACTTTCTCCGATTGATTCTGGTTTTACGCATTCATATATTTTGCATGAGCATAAGCATTTGCTTAACATACCTGTAGAAGTGTTAAGTGTGGGTGTAATATCCCAATTTTTGGCTAGTGAACAAAATGTAAAAGTTGTGTATTTTAACCCCGTAAATGAATAGTTAACCTCCAAGAATGATATTTTCGTGTTACTCGGATTTTTTGTACGGAGTTTGTATTAATGTCTATAAAGCGATAAATTTCAGAAAAATATTCGGATAATTGGATCGAATTGAATATCCATGATATTTTGAAGGATGATAAGGCAAGGTTAATTATGTCATTTTACATGTCTACGATATTTTCTTTGTGTTGGAAGAATATGAACCCTTGGATTTAAGTTGATTTTCCATGTTAAATATGAGCCGTTGGATGAAAATGGCAAGATCATAATTTTGGAAGAAAAATCACCAGGGCAAAGTTGGTAAACTATTAACTCAAGATTAAATCTAGACCATTGGATGAAGGATGATGAAATGTGGTACAGTGTGGATTCATTGGATTTGAGGGCAAAATGGTTATTTCACTATTTGGAGGAATTTTGATAATTATCTAAAAAATAGACCGAGTTAGGAAAATTCAATCTAAGTCCTTAAAAAAGGAAGTTATTATGAGATAATAGTATTTATTTTTCCCAATGTGGAAATATAGAATTTTCGGAATAAATACGATAGCTCGGTCAAGGTAAAATTGTTGTAGAAGTATTTAGTAAATATTGGGAAATCGGATTGAATTGAAATTTCAAAACTGTTCCATAAGCCATGGAAAATCATAAAATGATATTTATGGAATAGTGGTCGGTTGAGAAGGAACTAATTTAGTTATATTATAATGGAATGGCAATTTTGAAATAAGCTAGTAAATAAAGACTAGTTGGAGGGCAAATTGGTCATTTGGCAAGGATGGCAATTTTGAAATATTTTTGAAATGTTGAGGACGTTTTTGGAAGATGAAATATGCATGGATTTAATCTTGGCCCTTGATTTTGGATGAGATTAAATTAGCCATTGGATTTAAAGGCTAAATTGGTAATTTCACTATTTAAATGAATTTAAAATTCATTTAATAGTTACAAGTGTAAAATAATAGAGAAAGATAAACAAATATTCATATTTTCCAGCCATATACCATGGGAGTTGGAGGAAAGAAGAAAAAAATTCCAAGCTCGATTTAAGCCCCGAATCTCGGTTTTTAGGTAATCTTTCGAACTACAAAGTTGTTATACTCTTCAAGCTCTATCTTTTGATGTAAATAATTTATATAATACTTGCTCGGTTGATAAGATTTGATATGTGGAGGAAATTAAGGTTTATGAACAAATTGGGACTTTTATGATTTTATGAATCCATGGTTGATTCTAAGTTAGAATCATACTTGTATGATGTTAGAATCATGTTACTGAATAGGGATTTAAACCTTACATATTTTTGGTTGTATAGAGAAGATTAGGGTTTATGGATTCAAGTCTAACTTAGGGTTTCTAATGTTGGATTAATGATCTAGTAAGCTTGATTTGTTGTTTTAAAGCAAAACCCTAAGTTAAATACATATGGACCATTTTGGCAAGCTTCAAAATTAAGGGACCAGATCTGATTTTTATGAATTTGATGTGTATTTATATTATTAATGATTTTAGAGACATAGAAATGAAGTTAAAATGCTAAATCGATGATTAATTACATTAGTGACCATTTTGACAAATTGTCAAATTCGAATGGTCTATTCGGCAAAGAGGATATGAAAAAAGAGTGTAACACCCTCAACCCGGTTTAGAAGAAAACCAAAATCGAAGATGTCACTGCAAGACAATTCAGGAAACATGTGAACAAAACTGAAACTTTCAACGAATTCAAGGCAGGCTAACAAATTTTTTTATAAACATTCCTTAACTGTAAATCATAAACTGTCATATATACAACTCCAAATCTTATAAAATTTTCGAATACACTTAAACCTATTATCTTATTTTAAACTAGGCAAAAAGTTATTTTTCGGAAGTCTTTACCCTAATTGATTTACTTATTCTTTAACAAACTGTTAATAACATTTATATTATTCACATAGGAAACATCTACATTGATGTAACATATAAGACTCAAATCAAGTAATCTTCAAGCTTCAAAATATGCATGTGAACAAGTCATCAAGAAAGCGTGTACGACCCAATAAGCATTTCCAAACATTTCATAGATTATTCAATAACAATCAAGGGTAATATTACATCAAAGACCAGAGAGATCAAGGTCCTTTAAAAAAATGTGTATCTTTTCATGGATATTTTGAAATAAACATATCTATTCATTCTATTAGCTACTCAAAATCATTAGAAAGACATTACTTACTTTGCTATAGTAATAATAGTACATTAATTTGGTTTATAAACTTTCTTGGTTTCTCCTTATTATAGATTTTCAATACATAGAATACTTGACATATTATAATATGAGTTCCTTGCCTAATAAGTATCAACTTAACATAGCATCATATAGATTTACTTGTCAAATAAGGTATTCTTACTAATCAACCCAAACACGTATATATAAACCATCAATCGATCAGACATATACTAAGGTATTAACAAAACATATATATATTCCCAAGGATTTTCAAGAAGTTCATTTGATACATCTTACTTATCATACAAGATATTTTCAAGGAGACATGTATATATAAGGATTCTATCAAGTATTTGATTAATCCCAAAATTAAACAAACTTTTAAGCCCATACATAGGTTTCATACAAACCATCTAGTAAGTTCTTATACACTTCTATGGTATTTACTCATTAAGTAAACAAAGTAGTCAACCAATTATAACTATTTAAACGTTGTCAAGGAATAGATAAGCCATTTACAACCTTTGTAGTGTCTAATGTCATATTAGATCAATACTAATGATATGCTTCTATACACCACTATGCCACCATCTAAGGAGTTCAGCTAAGGAAATCTATATCTACTTGGAACTTTAAGCAGTGACTTGCAAACTTTCAACACGATCAACTCAAGAAGAAATCATATAACCTGCATATGCATGAAAATGAATGCATTAGGCTTATTTAGCCTAAGTGAGGTAGTGACACCAAATTATCAAAGCATAATGTCAAGAATATTGGAAGGAAATTCAAAGAATACAAGCTTAGGTTAGCATTTGATTTTATGTTTTAACCTTAACTTAAACAAAGCTTTATTGCCTTTCATATTAGGCATATGCTCGCAGCATGTGAATTTCTACTTATGGATGAGCATTGCTCCATGTCCTTATTAACTTTGCAACCAAGGCATATTTTATAGTACATCACAAGTTTATCCACTTGTTTCATTCAATCAAGGGTGTATTAAATGCTCATAGATCATTTCAAGTCTTAGTATCCATGTTCAAACCTTTTAAATCATTTGCCTTGGATCACATTTGGGCATAAGTACCATTGGTCCATGTTTGACCGTATTGGTTCGAGTTACACATAGCACAAAACACCAAGCAATGGCTAGTGTTTGAACATAATAATCCTAACTTCTTACTATCCAACCAATATGTCGCCAATCTCCTTACATCTCCTTCGTTACCTCCTATTGTCGCCAATATATCACATATAATGGGTCGTCACCCGAGCCGTAGCTCACGGACTGTAGTCCCAAAGTATACCATGTATTATGCCAATGTGTCCAAGGGCTTCCATTGAATTCACGAACTTATAACATGAGAGGTATCTTATGACACAAGTAATCTTATTTCTTTTCTTAGTATCTTATAACATGATATGAGCTTTTAGCTCCTTAGGGGTTTAGAATTCACGAACTTATAACATTAGAATTGAATTATTTTAATTAGAATCTTATGGCATTGTAAGTCTGAAGTTAACTTCAAAGTTGATAACAAAGTATACATAAATTTCCATTACAAGACATAGCATAGCAAGGCACCAAATACATATGTAATGCAAATATAACCATAAGATTTATCAAAGATGCCATGCTATAAATGTATTCACACATTACGCTCTATGTGAGTCATATGCATATGCCCATGTATTAATCAAAACATAACATAGAAACAAAGATCAAAATGACGTCTTGTCACCTGAGACAATTGCAACTACACTCACATGATATCCTGAAGTTACAGGATACCTGAATCCATAATTACTTCTAGCTTCCAAATAATTCTTTTCTTCTACTCTTCCTTATCATATTATGTACCTCCAACATAATGACTAATCATTAAAATTAATCCAAAATATATATATTCATTAAACAATTCATTTATAAATGCATATACAGATACACCAAAACGATCCTTTATATAATTATACAAATCCTCAATAGTACAATTTCAGATCACTTTCTCCACAAGACAGTCATTCTAATTTACCCTTTCATTTCACATTTTATTTCACCAATTAATCCTCTTTTGATTTCTTAAACAGAACAGTCCAAGTATGTTCTTAAATGTGCAAAACAATTTCAATTATATAGGTACACAATTTACGTGTACAGATCAGCCCCATATGTACTTTTCTGTGTATCCAAAACAGTCCCATATTCATAGATATACATTTATAGATGCATAAAATAGTCCTTAACATTTTTATACACATCCAGAACAGTTCAGACTCTTTGCAAAACACCCTTCATTTACAGAACAATTCAAATACACATGTAGTCAAATATATGAACCATAACAGTTCATTTAAAACCTTAACAGCCCCTTAAATTAACTTATAAAACTGTCCCTTAACCCTCAGAACCTTCTCACGATCACACACAAATAATAACAACTGAAGTAACCAATAAGCACATAATTCCCTTAGGCTCCATTCAAAGTCTTTAATAAGTTAAACTAAACAAATGATCCCAATCTCAAAGTTCACAAGAAACAATTTATATAATTCAATTCAGGTTATCATCAACCTCATATTTCAAATTCGTCTACTAATAATCATTTTACCAAAATTAGTATATATATATATATATATATATATATAAACAAGCGTTCCTAGTAATCAATTGTTACTTTCAAGTGAATGTTATAGTTTACTAATAATTTACATATTGTAATTATACGTGTACAAAACAGTCTAGTACACATATATATGTATTTATACATCAAAACAGTCTATATTTATACAAAATAGTGCTTAATACATAGGTATTCAATTATATCAGCTCAAAATAGCCCATGATATTCACAAGTATTCAAAATCGTCCCTTAACTTATTTATATACTTACGTACCAGCTCAAAACAGTCTATTCTTTTATTCGAATATACAGAACAACTTTTACATACTTACGTACTTATATAAATGTTCAAAACAGTCTTGATTATTTTTAACAAGCAATATAATCAAATCTCAGCTCCACTTCATCTATAAGATCGAACAAGGATCCATTCAAATACTTAAGTTATTTGAACTGAATTAAAAATTTCTTATCAATCAACCTATCATCTTAAATATGTTACCTATACACATAACATGACTATTTAAGCATGTTTATCATTTGGATAATCAAGAGATTCATAATAAACACATAATCAAGGCTCAAAAGGAAAAGTATTCACAGTTTCTTTCCATAAGTTACACACATGGTTCAGGTTTTGCATGAATCATTCAATTGATCTAGGGATAGTTTACAACATAATTTGTTCACTCGAAACCTATTCAAGACATAGCACAAGCGAGGTTGGCAATCAATATTTGAATCGAGTTCTAAAATTAGATGAAAGGAAGAATTTGCTTACATTCTTCCTTGCTATCATAGGCTTAGAGAGACTTGAATTTCTTAAACTAATTCCTCCATTCTCCATAGATAGCTTAGCTCAAGCTTTTCTCCCTCGTTCTCTCTAAATGATTCGGTCATGGTGCCAATAAAATGAAATGGGGAATTTTCCTCCAAAAACCGAAATCCCGCACACACATGCCCCCACCATAGGTAACCATGTGTACTAGTCCTTTAGTTACTTTTTAATTAGCATGCAATCATTAAATTTTTATCTCATCGGTTAGGTCCTTCCAATAATAGCTATTATTTTTTTTTCTTTGTTTCAACATGGTCCCAAATTATACAATCAAATAATTAAGTGACATGGCAGGACTACTAAATTAGCATTTGAAAGTGATAATACTTCTAGGCCAAATTTGGGATATTACAATTCTCCCACCCATAAAAGAAATTCGTCCTCGAATTTCTCTTGAACTAAGAAGCATAGTCTAAAATTCTTATTCAGAATTGTTACTATCACAGAGAAAAAATTAGATCGTGTTAGTTGCAAGTCACCTAAACGGAACAGAATCTTGAACTCTTAGGTGGCATATGCAAACATACAATAGACTTCAGTTTAACCCTAGAATCGACTAAACCTAAACTCTGATACCAAAATGTAACACCCTCAACCCGGTTTAGAAGAAAATCGAAATCAAAGATGTTACTGCAAGACAATTCAGGAAACATGTGAACAAAACTGAAACTTTCAACGAATTCGAGACAGGCTAACAAATTTTTTTTATAAACATTCCTTAACCATAAATCTTAAACTGACATATATACAACTCTAAATATGTCAAAAGTTGAATATAAATACATGGATCACTAGTTATATATGATGTTATATTATGAATGTTATTTCGGGTATGAACTGCCCAATGTTAAATTATGTTGATATACATTGCCATGGATGAAATAAATATTGAATATATGCACAAGTATGTCATTGAGGGACAGGGTATAGTTGGCATGCCATAGAGTCTAAAAGCACACTGCATACTCGGTTTAGCACTATAGTGTATATAAATGACACTTAGTGTATATGGTTAGCACAGCCTTACATGCGGATGGTTAGCATGACCTTATGTGCAGTTTTGACTCATGTACCCAGGGTCCTCATAGGTTTATATTTGGGCTATGGTTTATGGTTAATAAATGATAAACAAGTGAATAAGCTTATGAGCTTTTGGAATAAATGGCAAGTATATTGGTAAGAAATTTATATCCTATTTATATTATGTTAATATATTATTAAAATGACGGATTTACATGTCTAGTGATCATGATGCATTTATGCATATAAGGCATATTATGACAAATGAACAAGCATGAAAGTCTTATGTCATTAGTAAATCATTACTAATGCAATGTGAAAGTTGATGCTTTGGCATATATATATCATGTTATATAAACATAGCCATGAAGTCGAACAAAGCTTAAATTATTGTTATTAACTTCCTTTATTGCCTCACTAAGTTCATACTTAGTGTGTGTTTGATTGTGCACACGTAGGTAAATCAAGATGAGAGTGAGAAGAGCATTGCATCAATATGGAAAGCTCAACAGGTAATCACAGTATCGACATCCTAATTGAGGTTTGATTATTATAGTGGCATGTATACTTGCTAAATCTAATTGAGTCGGGATTGGCCTTTAAAATTCGTAATGGTTTCATAATAATTGGCGTTTCTGGAAAGATTCAAAGTTAAGAGTAACCTCGGGTGATGAGTTGCATGCTAAGATAATTAAGAGCATGTATATTTAAAGATAGAAAGGTTGTGGCATTACTGATTTGTGTTTGTCTTATGGATACGAAAAGGGGTGTTATAGTGGGTATGCAAGTAACTAGTTCTTTTAGAGAGACGGCTGTTACTAGGAGGTTGTATAGGAGATGTCCTTTGTTAGTTCAAGGTCATGTGTTTGCGGTTGATTTGATAGAGTTATCGTTTCATGGTTTTGATGTAATCTTGGGGATAGATTGGTTGTCAGAGTATAGGGTTTTGGTCGACTTCGTAACCAAGCGAGTTTTGTTGAAGCTTTTCGATGATAATGAAGTGGTGGTTATGGGTAAGAATGTTAAATTTTTATCCAATGTGGTTTCAGCTTTAGAAGCATAGAAGTTGTTGGGGTTTGGGTTTCAATCATATATAGCTTATGTTATGAACCCAAGTATGAAAATAGTACGGACTAAGGATATATGTACTGTTTGTGATTTCTCGAGGGTGTTTTCGAAGGAGTTGCTTGGATTACCACCGGATAGGAAGATAGAATTTTGTATTGAAACGTATGCGGATACGACTGTGGTGTCGATTGCATCATATCGTATGGCATCGAATGAGTTAAAAGAGTTGAAGATGCAACTTTAGGAGTTGCTTGATCAGGGTTTCATTAGACCTAGTATTTCACCGTGGGGTGCAATAGTGTTGTTTGTAAAGAAGAATGATGGAACGATGAGGATGTGCATTGATTATCGACAACTGAACAAGTTGATGATTGAAAATATGTATCTTTTGCCAAGAATTGACGATTTGTTCAATCAATTTCAGGGTGCTACAATGTTTTCTAAGATCAATTTGAGATCTGGATATTATCAGTTGGAAGTAAAGGATAATGACGTGTTGAAGACTATTTTTCGCACACGTTATGGATATTATGAGTTTTTGGTGATACCATTTGGGTTGACAAATAAGCATGCAACTTTCATGGACATGATGAATCATGTGTTCTATGAATTTTTGGACCAATTCGTAGTGGTGTTTATTGATGATATTCGCGTATACTCTCGTACCGAGGAAGATCATGATCGACACTTACGAATTATGTTGTAAGCTTTGTTGGATAACCAGTTGCATGCCAAGTTGAGCAAGTGTGAGTTTTGGATTAAAAAAGTGGTTTTCTTGGTCATGTTGTTTCAGCAAAGAGTATCTGGGTAGATTCGCAAAAAATTGAGGCGATTGTGAATTGGAAGCGACCTAAGTCTGTGACAGAGGTTCGTAGTTTCTTAGGATTGACAGGTTATTATCATCGTTTTGTAGAAGGGTTTTCGAAGGTTGTTGTACCTTTGACTAAGTTGTTACAAAATGATGTACGTTTTGAATGGACAGGGGATAGACAGCCAGCTTTTGATAAGTTGAATGAAGCTTTGATGCAAGCTTTAATCTTAATTCAATCTGAGTCATGAAAAGAGTTTGTGGTTTATAATAACACATCTTGTGTTGGTTTAGAGTGTGTGTTGATGCAAGACAAGAAAGTTGTGGCTTATGCATCGAAGCAGTTAAAGGTGCAAGAGCGTAATTATCCTACAAATGATTTAGAGCTTGTCGCGGTGGTGTTTGCATTGAAGATTTAGAGGCATTATCTGTATAGTGAGAAGTGTATTGTGTATATAAGTCATAAGAGTTTGAAATATTTAATGTCGCAAAAGGAGTTGAATCTTAGACAACATAGATGGTTGGAGTTGCTTAAGGATTATGATTTGATAATCGAGTATCACCCGAGAAAGGCAAATATTATGGTCGATGCTTTGAGTAGAAAAGCGATTGTTAAGTTGAGGGCCATGTTTGCAAGGTTGAGTGAGACGCAGAATAGAGGGTTGGTGGCCGAGTTGCGAGAGAAGTCATCTTTGTCACAGTTGATTAAAGAGAAACAACCTTATGATGAGGCGTTGGTATCGTATGTTAAAGATATCATGGATGGAAATTTGAAGGATTTTCACTTTAATGATGACGGATTGTTATGTTTTAAAGATCGGATAGTGGTGCCTAATGATGATGAGTTGAGGCGTACTATTTTAATTGAGGCTCATGTTAGTCCTTTTACTATGCATCCCAGTAGTACCAAGATGTATCGAGGTCTAAAGAAATAGTACTATTGGGTGGGTTTGAAAAAGCTAATTTTTTTCTAGGTGTATGGCGTGTCAGCGTGTTAAGGCTGAGCATCAGTTTCTGTCTGGGTTGTTGCAACCGTTGAGGATTTCAGAGTGAAAATGGGAGAGGATCACCATAGATTTTGTGTCGGGGTTAACTTTGACACCGACTAAAAAGGATTCTATTTGGGTAATTGTTGATCAGTTTACGAAGTGTTCAGATTTTTTGCCTGTGCATACGACGTATACCTTGGATAAGTTGTCGAATCTTTATATTGGTGAGATTCTGCGGTTGCACGGGGTGCCCAAGTCGATTGTTTCAGATAGGGATCCATGGTTTACATCAAGGTTTTAGGAGTGTTTGCATCGAGCTTTGGGTACTCGCTTGAATATCAGTACTTCATATCATCCTCAGATAGATGGTCAGTCTGAGCGTGATTCAGACCTTGGAGGATATGTTGAGGTGTTGAGTCATTGAGTTCCAAGGAACTTGGGAAAAAAAGTTGCCTTTGGTGGAGTTTGCGTACAATAATAGTTATCATGCAAGTATATAGATGGCACCATATGAGGCCTTGTATGGTAGGAAGTGTCATACGCCTTTATGTTAGACTTAGGCTGGGAAAAAGTATGTTTCCATGCCCGATGTGTTGAAAGATACAGATGAGAAGGTAAAGCTTATTTGTGATCGCTTGAAAGTGGCCTCCGATAGGCAGAAATCCTATGCGAATTTAAAGCGTATGGAAATTGAGTACGCGGTTAGTTATAGAAAGGATTTATTGCGTTATTAGTATACTTCATTTAATAGATGGCCAGATGGGTACCTATGAGATATTATTAAAAAAAATGGTCACATTAACGATTTAAGAAGTTTTATGTAATTTTTTTGTCCTTCTTAAATAAATGTGGCTCTGTCATTGGTGACCGTATATAATTTTAGAAATTATCAATTAAGAATCGATTTATATATTTCATTTTTCTTTGATTGTTCGATTTGCAATTCAAGAAAAGTTATCAATTAAGAATCTATTTATAAAGTGAGCCATTGTGAATGATGAAAGACGTTATTTTATGTTCTAATTAATTAGAAACGAGAGATCACATGTTCTTGAATTACAAGCATCCCATGACATGACATACTGATATTAAGACAATTATTTGTGAGGGTACTAAAACCTAACTTAAGCCAAACACGCATACAACAAGTAATTTTCTGAAACATGCATTAAAAGATTAATGGAATGATGGCAAATCGGTTTCTCGGGTAATCTTCAAATTTAGCAATGTACCACCTATGTGTTTCAGCTGCTGCAAACACCAGATTTACCACCTGCCATTCCCAATGCCCAAAATTATTTCCACTAATTTTGTACACATAACATGTCACAAATTAATAATTTATCTCTGTTCCAAGAAGCGACCAAATGGTCAGATCTCCACCTCCACTAGCAACCACCAACCCAAAATATATCACCTTCATTATTTGTAACAAATATTTAGCAAACAACCTTAAGTGAACATATGGAAGTACTCTTTGCATAAGGGCCCAATTGATATAATAGAGTTGCTATTTTAGGCTCTACTAGTTCATAAGATTTTCTTTTATCTTCCTGTGTGCCTTCAAAAATTCGATCTCATATCACAACTAACATACGAGTGCATTCTTTGTAAATCAATTCATATTTGTTTCTCTGAAAAAATGAGCCTAACCGGCTCGAGTAAGCTCGACTCAGATTCGGGCTCGGCTCGAGACCTTAACAAGCTGAACCGAACCAACCCAAGTTCAACTCGAAAAGCTCGTGAACAGACTCAGAATAATTATATATATATATATATATTACGTATGTACTAGAAGTAATCTGTTTAACAAAAGAAAAGTAATAAAATAAATTAGAAGAAAATCTACTAAAAGCAAATTAACTAAAATAAATTGGGCATTATCCACTAAAACAAATTTACAAAACTCGAGCCCAGCCGAGCTCAGTCCGACGAGCTTTGAGCCCGAGCCGAGCCCAATAGTATTGTTTCCGAGCCGAGTTCGAGCCTAAAATTTTAAGCTCGGCGAGTCTCGAGCCCAAACCAAACCCAAGACTCAGGCTTAGCTTGGCTCATTATCACCCCTGCTTACGAGAGATCCAAGAACTTAAAGAGTGGAATTTTATATTATGTTCTTACGGCATGTGCTAGTTATGACATGGGTTCGGACCCAAAAAGAACAGTTTTGCATTATGCTTTCATAACATGGCTCATGAGTCATGTCTTACTAGTTGAGTTGAGTCATTACATGAAAAGTACTATTTGAAAAACATAATCTCGTCTTCCTAGAAATGTAATCTAAAATTATTCTCTTTTTGTTGGGCTGAGTTAGGCCAACATCTGATAGATTTGTTGCTCAATTATGAAATAATATATAGGTTTATTGTACATTTTGGTCTTTGAACTTACTAACATTTTTCAAATTAGTACCTAAACTTTTTTTGTCTTCAATTGATACGTAAATTTTGAAAGAATTCTCAGTATGGTATCTAAACTTAAAAAGATTCTCAAATTGGCACATGATATTCTTGTGATATTTCAAGAAATAATCGAGTTGTGACACATACTACTTATGACATTAAAATTTTGACCAGTCAATGACGTATCAACAACTTGATTAGATGTTGAGACATCAAGTCAACACAAATATCAGTATAAAAAAATTGTCAAGTTCATATTCTAATTTTAGATAATAAAAAATTTATGTATCAATTTGAGAAAAAATTTCAAATTCAAATATTAATTTACATAACAAACCTAGTACATATAATATCTTATCTAGAGAATGATCTTACAATCTCAGCCAAATAGTGTGGGCAGGACACAATTTCAAACCAATCCCCGCTAGGAATTACGTAGTCATCGGCGTGTTCACCGTGTGCTCGTATATGACCCTATTTAATACACATAAACTTAAGGGTAAAGTACACTAACGGACACTAAACTATCCCTAAAAAATAAAATGGTAACCAAACTTTCAAAAGTCACAAAATAACAATTAAACTTTGTGTTTTAAAACAAAATGGTAACTGAGACGTTAAATCCCGTTAACCCTAACGGCAAGCAAAGTTGGCCTACCACATCCCCAACCCTTTTTCCACCTCATATTAAAATAATAATAAACCCATTTTCATGTCATATTTAAAAATAAAAAAAAAATAATCACGTTTTATATAAGGGATGAAACCCTAAGTAATCGAAAACTTTTTAAGCTATACTCTTTTTATTTCTTTAGGCAGCTGTGTAAGGTAGAAGAAGAAGAAGAAGAAGACAACAAAGGGAAGAGAGCAATGGATGATCTTAATCGAAGACCATTTTGTTATTGTGACTTGCCAGCTGAAATAAAAACGTCTTGAACAACTGGAAATCTAGGGAGAAGATTCTTTGGCTACAAAAATCATGTTGATTTATGTGGTGGTATGATCCTCCAATAACACCTTGAGCAACAGTGGTTCTCAACGGGCTTCTGAAAAAGTTGAATGCTTTGAAAAGGTGAAGAAAGAAGGAAAGAATTATATGGGTTTGTTTGGTCATTTTAATGGTGTTATTTTGGATTTGTAAGTGAAAGTATTGTAGAAGTGTTGTTTAGGGTTATGGGTTTTTGTTGATTGTGGTGTATTTTAGAAGTAATTTATGTAATTGAAAGCTGGGAATTTGAGATCCTACTTTCTAAGTGTGTTTTGGACGTTATCTATGATTTTCAAGAAAGTTGTTAAAGCATAATTATAAATTAACAGATGTTATGAAATTATTATCAGTCTCTTTTGTTTTCTTGTGATTTCAACCTCATTCACACAAGTAAAGGAAAATGGTATGTCACTATCTCTTTCACCTTTAGTTTGTGAATTAGACTAGATTTTGTATAAAATGTTGTTTTTGGTAATGTGGATAAAGTATAAGTACAAAAGAGTGGTCAATTGATAGAAATACTAGCAAATTCATTGATTGCCTTTAGTTTGGTACATCATAATAACACTAAAATTAGATGACTAATGTAGATTGCTTCCAATACATGGAAATCTACATGATTGTTTCATGTATCAAATTCAACCCACATGAACAAAAGTAAGAGAGTATGCCATAAAGTCACAAAACATGTCACAAAATAAGCCACAAAATGTAGATAAAATAAGTCAGTTCATCAATCCTTTAATCATGTGTATTAGAGGCTTGTACTGGTGGGTTGAAGAAAGAACTTTCTTGTGTAGACATCATCCACCTTACTGTCATAACCAAAGGAGGTTGGTTTAACCCTGTAGAATGCTGGATTGGAGGTTGTTGGTGGATTGGTTGTTGCCTGCTTCTTGTTGGCAGCTTTTGCCTTGAAGGTTGTCTTGGACCTTGGTGCTGCCTTGAAGGCTGCTTTGGACCTTTATGTTACCTTGATGGACCCTATGTGGACAGAAACACAATTAAACAATTAGTGGGAACTAAACAAGTACAAGCATAAAATTAAATACAATGTAATAAAAACTTACAGGTTTTTTGAGATATTTGTTTCCACTAATTTCCCCTTTGCAAGTTCTTATATTGTGGCCAGTTTTACCACATTTGGTGCAAGTCATTTGCACGCCCTTTTACTTACTTTTCCAGTAGTAGGAACTTCATCTCTTTCTAATCTCCTTTTGTTTGGTCTTCCAGTTGATCTTCTCAAAACTGGTGGAAGTATAGGCTACATGCCTTCCACTTTGGTCCACTGAGTAACACCTCTAATAGGACTAATGTGGTGCCCATAAATTGAGAGTTGAGTGTCCTTCCTGTAGCACGGATCAATAAACGAAAGTACATTCATATTATTATAGTGGATAATAGAAACGGCATGGTTGCATGGGATTTTGTGAGATCCCATCTTCTACATGTGCAAGTATAATTTTGGATGTTCACCACGTGTTGTTCCCCTTGGCCACATTCAACTTGGTATTGAAAATTACCAGTATATATTGGTCGGCATCTATGAACACAATGAACAAACAACATTATCAGTTGCAACTTTGAACACAATGAACATAAATAAAAAAGGTTAGAATTGGAATATGAAACTTATATCACTGTTGACCTAACAGAGTTTTGAATTTGGTTATCAAGCTTATTTTTAATCTTAGGACACAAAATTCCACTGAATTTTTCTGCTTCATGTCTCCTTTTGGACTATTCTTCTCATCATCTTGGTCCTAATAATTTCCAGCATTGTAAGTATTGGCTTATCTCTTACCTCCAGTATAATCTGCAAATACATCAAAAGTTCACTTACCATTCTATACCTTTTTGAAAGTTCAATTACCATTATGTAACTTTCAAATAGTTCAGATAATTGAAGGTTCATTCCAGCAATGCAGATTATGATGCAAGATAAAAAAAATGAATTACCTTGTTGAAGCACTCTGACAGATTGTTTAGCAGCATGTCACACTTACTCCTAGTAGAGAAGTGTGATTTGGACCACATGGAGGGGGCAAACTAGTCGTGAGCATCTTTAGATATTGCCTTCATTTCATTCATTGCTACATTGAATTGGGTGACATATGTAGTTCTTGCTACTTTCCAAAGTACAGCTTTCAATGACTTCCCTCTATTGGTTTCCTTTTCTTGAAGTTTGTGTAAATGTGTCTGACATAGTTTCGTTGTTCAGAATCTGGGAACAATTCTTCCAATGCTTCATTGAGTCCCTACAAGACAAATACTAACAATGGTTTAGTACGCATTTAAGTATATTAATATTCAATAAAAGAAGTCAGAGAATATACCTTTTGTCTGTCTGACATGAAACTGATTTGGTTGGAATTTGTAATTTCCAGGTCAGCTTTTAACAAACTAAGAAACCAATACCTTGCTAAAAAAAATTCACTTTCCACAACAGCATATGCTATTGGATAAATACCATCATTAGCATCTATCCCAACAGCAACAAGTAACCAACCAATATAAGGACCCTTCAAAAAACGCCCATCAACACTGATTATAGGCCTGCACCCAGCCTTATAACCATTTTTACATGCTTCAGGACAGATATAGACTCTTTCATATAACCTACCATCTAACTGACAAATGGTGGTTGTTCCAGGATTAGTCTCCCTAAGCTCTCCTAAGTACTCATACAACTTTTGAACTGGTCTTTGTAACTTCCATCTATCATTTCTAGGGCAAGTTTCCTAGCCCTGAGACATTTGGTTCCATTCAAAATGGCCACATAATCTGCTTCGACATCAGCCTTCAATGAGCTAGAAGCATAGTTTCTGTCAATTTGAAATATGTGCAGGTAAGTCTTTGCAATGAAGTTAGAAGTGATGTTTGGATTCTTCATCACTTTGGCACATGTATGCACATCATTGAATGTCTTAATCTAAAAAGTATCACTGTCAGCATCTATTTTTGAAGCCCATATATTCCAAGGACATGTAGTATCTTTACAAATTGCTCAAAGTCTCATTTTGTCATTTATGTCAAAAATCAGAAAATACCTATTTTTCTCACATATTGCTTTATAGCTTTTTCAGTATGGCTTTGTTAGGAAACACTAAACCCACCTTAAACTTAGGTTTTCCATGTCACAGTTTGTGTTAAACTCTGGCCATGTGGGACCATTACTGTTAGATCCATGTACACTATAAAAAGAGTCTGAACCTTCACCATCACTCTCATTCTCATGTGCATGTGTTCCCCAATCACCATACAAACCCTCTAAATTTTGTTCCACTCTGTTGAAGGCATCCACCTCAGCAACTTCATCTTCACCAACATCACCATCACTATCAACAAATCTTGAGTCAGCATCTTCTTCCTCTTCATTCATTTCACTTTCTCCCTCTTCAACCATTTCAAGTTTTGCATCACCAGGAACTGTATTTCCTCTTGTATTCCCTCCTCCAACTTCATTGGAATATGCATCTTCTTCCACTATATCTTCAACCCAGTTTGTTTCCCATCTTGGTTCAGAAAACCCCTTACTTCATTTCCAGCATCATTTGGTACTGCATCAACATTTGTTGTTGCATCATGTGCATCATTTGTTGTTGTTGCATCATGTGTATCATTTACATCTTTTTCTATTGTTGCATTCGTTGCCTCATTTTCTACTGCAGCTTCATTTGGTTCATTTTCATCTTTTTTCCATTGTTGTATTGGTTGCCTCAGTTTCTACTGCAGCTTCATTTGCATCGTTTTCATCTACTTCCTCAACATTTGTTGCTGCATCATGTGCAACTATTTCATCTAATTCCTTATTAGTTGCATCATTTTCATGTTCTCCCACCTCTTCTACTTTAGAAACTCCTTCACCAACATTTTCATCTACTTCCTTATCAGTCTTTTCTGCTAGATAAATGTGTACATTTTGATTAGTAGGGATAGCCTCTAACATGTTAACTACATCTGAATCATTCTTTAATTGGTGGACATTATTTACAGTCAATGCCCTAACTTCAGATTTCCAGTAAACAGCTAAACAACATTGCAATCCAATGTCATCAGCTATAGCACATATGGCAAACATTGACCATTTATCTTTACTGACTCTATCATAACATCTTTTCTGTTTCCCAGTAAACTTAAAACACATATTCATGACAAACTTACCACCATAATGAACTACAACATTAAATGAGTCTGAATTAGGACCTGCAGAAATAGTAAATGCTCATTAATCAAATAGTTATGCTCATTTATATTAAAAAAGAGTATCTAAATCATAATATAATAAAACAAGCAATTATCATTCCAAACCAAAGCACCTATAAAACTATAGAGGAATTAGGAAATTATATGCTCATTTATATTAAAAAAGCAGTACGTAAACTAAGCAAATAAACAGTTATCAGTCCAAAAACACCTATAAAATTATATGCATCTTTATTCCACCTTGACGTTACTTTCTACTGTGAACTGTTTCTCATACTCTAGATAGTTGTACACAACTTTATTCAACCTATAAAACAGTACCTAAACTAATTTTATTGTTGGTAATCTAGAAAAAACAACTTTCGAGGATAGTGCTCCACAACTTTATTAATACAGTACAAAAAGTGGGAATAACAACAATGGTGGTCCATAATTCACCCATATTTTAAACTTTATTGATAGTTTATAAACAACAAAATGGAGTAACGACAAAAAAGTGAGAATAACAACAATAAAGGAGAATAACAACAAAACCCTCGAATAATAACAAAATGTATAACAAAAATAAGACATAAACCCACAAAATACTAAACCCCCAAAAGTTATCCATATTAGGGTTTTGCAAAATATTACCGTAATCCTCAGCATTTCGCTTATTCCGATGGTTGGCTTTCACCATTGTCAATCCTTCGCCTAAATAGAAACTTCTGGTTTTGATTACGGAAGGAATGCAAATGAAAGCTTTAATTTCTGGGAAGGGATTCGATTTCTTCAAAACACACGAAGAGAGAGTTTAGACTTCAGATATCAGAGTTTTTGATAAACATGCCTCTTTATTGGGGGGTTTCTATTTTTAAAACGTGATTAATATTTTGTATTTTTAAATATGACATGGAAATGAGTTTATTATTATTTCAATATGAGGTGGAAAAAAGGTTGTGGATGCGGCAGGCCAACTCAGCTGGCCGTTAGGGGTTAACGGAATTTAACGTCTCAGTTACCATTTTATTTTAAAACACAAAGTTTAATTGCTATTTTGTGGTTTTTGAAAATCTGGTTACCATTTTGTTTTTTCAGGGATAGTTTAGTGACCGTTAGTGTACTTTACCCTAAACTTAAATTAAGATGATAATTAGGGACGAAATTAAAAATATTTTACTTAAATTATGTCAAAAATAATATATTTAATACAGATAATTAGGGATATAGTTAAAATTTTAAAAAGTTAATGTATAATACTCTTTTATGGTGGTGTGAGTACTTTTTAGAGTGATGTCAATTTTTTGGTAATATGTATGTCCATCATGTAGTCCATGTTTGGGGTGCAAGATGTTCCTCCTAACAATATCATCTTCAAGGTTTGAACTTACATCCTCTCCTTTGGAGTACAACGTATCTTACTAATGTATCATATACTTATTGGTGGAGTGATATCAATTTTAACTTAAATATTTTTGGTGTCAAATAAATGTGGCTCTGTCATTGGTGACCTGTATAATTTTAGAAAAATCAAATCATTCTTTTCTATACGTTAATTTTGCATTAACATGACACATTAAATATTTATTTCCCTTTTATATAATAATTCATAATAATAATATATCTAATTTAGAATTTGTCGTATTTGCCTGAATTAAAATCATCTTATTTAAACTCAAAGCTAGTGAAATGGTGACTTACAAGAATTGCATGGCAACGTAGCTGATGAATCCAGCCCCATAGAAATATAGCAGTGCCAACCCACTGGTACCACCCAAGCTTCATAACAACACTTTCATAGACTCCTCCGATGGCTGCCGGCATCGGTTTCATTCCTTCTTCACCGATAAACTGCGAAACCAGGTTCAGAGTAAACCTAAACACCTCCGGCGCACAAGAGCAGCACAGTGATAGTGGTGCTGCTATGTAGTAACTGCCCATGGAAATTTTGATTAGTTTGAGGGGGGAAATGGAAAATCGAATTTTAAATTATATTGTTTGGTTCGGTTTTGATTCGAATATTATTAATATTACAAGGTTATTTTTAAATTTGAGTTAGTGTCATTTATTAATGGATACCAACTCAGTTGAATAAAAAGACTAAAATATTCCTTAGTAAAAAAAGTCAAAATACTAGATAAAAATTTGTCTTCGATAAATCGGACAGATCCAATTCAAACCGATGAATTTTGGTTCGATTAAAATTTTTAAAAGCCTATTGTTCATAATTTTTTCTTCAAAACGGATCTGAAAAATCGATAGCACTCCGAATTTGATGGAGATCATCAAATAGGGGAACATTCAATCAAATTGAGTTGAGTTAAAATTTTTTGAGGTAGTTGAGTTGACGAGTCCTATTCTCTAACTTAAATTTTATTTGAAATTTTTTTCAATTTAAATCAAGTAAAAAATTAATTTTTCCGAGCCGACCGCCTAATCGTCAAGTAAAAAATCAATTTTTTTTATTTAAGTCAAGTAAAAAAGGAAACTATATGGTGGGAGATGTATGTCTAACCGTCTAAGTGACTCACCAGATGCCCATTACATAAAGGAAAATGTGCATCCGAGCCGACCGCCTGTAACTGAACACATACAATGACTCAAAGAGGCGTCTCACGACTTGAGCTTCCATAAACAGAAGTAGAAACACGGCACGCCAAACTCCATATCGGTGCTCGATTGTCGCTGTCGAAAGAGACGCGGTGGCGAAGCTGTATGTTCATGTTGTGAGGAGCAAAAGGGTTGTCCACACGGTGGCCACCATGTAGAAGTGGGAGAAGAATCTCTGAGGGACAGTGAACTTCTGCTGGTATTGAAAGCAAAATATTAGTAATTTCGAGTTGGATTCGAACACGTTTAAGCGCGCAATATATTCGAACAAGTAGAATACTCACAGAAGAAGATGGTTGCAGTGTTTTCCCTCTTTTTGTGCCTAAAGACATAGCTCCATGAAATGATCTTAGCTTAGAACTGGGTAATGAAGCTAAAACAAAGGGAATAATGGCAGCAGCCCAGGCGGCTCTTATCAAAGCAACAAGTTCAAACCCTATTTTTTCCGACCATGAACAAGACCTAACTCAGAGGCCGAAAGGAAGTTCAAAGTGTCCCTATGAGATTACGGAACCTGAACTTGGTCTTCCTTTAAATAGAATGTGTGAATAGCAGAAATCTACTATTTTTTTGTGTCCAGTTTATATCTGACGTTAAAAAAATAGATTTATGGTTTAGAATTAAGGTTTACGATTAGTGTTTAGGCAAATATGAAAATGATGTATTTTTTAAAGTTTCAAATTTAAAATTATAATTGTAATTAAAATTTAATTTTTTTAATATTAGGACATTAAAAGAACACTAAAAAAACAGAGAATTTTTATTTACGTGCAAAAGTGAAACCCTACAATTTTTTTTATGAAGAGAAAGGATTTATTGCGTTATTAGTGCACATCATTTAAGAGCTGCCCCTTATGAGGTTTTTTTTTTAAATGTCATAGAAAAAAAAGCTTTTACGTTTTTTATGTTTATTTTTATGCCTCAATGCTAAAAAAATAAATTTTAAGATCTAACCCTGAATTTTAAATCTTAAATCTTAAAAAAATACAACCTACACCCTAACCATAAACCTTTATCTTAAATCACAAACCTAATTTTTTAATATTAAGACATAAATAGAGACACCAAAAAGGGGCAAATGATTTTTATTCCCCTATGAGATATTACAAACGAAAAGAATTCGCATGCCCCTTTATATGCCCCCCAAAAATTTTATGTCACGTTATTATCAATAAAAGAGAAACAATTAATAAATAAAAAATCATTAATACACGTACATAAAATCATTAGTGAAACAAATAAATGGCATAGAAAAGGGACGTATGAATTTTGTTCTTACAAAACGGCATGTCACATCAAAGATTTACGGAGTTTTAACAAGAAAAATATTTTGATACACAAGCCTTTCAATTTTAGGGTTGAGATATTTAAGTTGTGGTTTAAGGTTTAGGGGTTTAGGTTGTATGGTGTAAAATTTAGGATTTATGGTTAGAATTTAGAGTTTAGGGTTTAAGGTTTAGGTTTTTAGGGTGTTAAGACTAGGGATTTAAGTTTTAGATTTTATAGCTTAAATATAAAAGGTTGTGTAAACTTTTTTACACAGCTTGTATATCAAAATATAACTATTTATATAATATATTAAAATTAGACCGTTAATTTATATTCGAAAGAGATATAAGATATTTTTACAAAAAAATATCTTACTTAACAATAAAAAATAACTTACAAACATTAAAAAATAATGTTATACTACTTTCTAAAGCAACAAAAAGTTACTTTATACGAAAAATACTTTTAGATTATCAATAATTTAAAACTAATATTTACTTTTTTTGTAAGTATTTTATTTAACCTTTTTTCAATTTTATTTTTAAAATTATGTGTAGTCGCTCACATGATATCTATCCAAAATCGTTGTTGCTTTCTGGTGTAAGAATTGGGACTTTCTTTAAAAAAGAAGTGTGAAACCCTACATTTTTTTTCTGACGAAGAGAAAGGATTTATTTCATTCACTAGTGCATGCTGGGTTTTTATTTTGAAAAGTGTTCATACGAGATATTATATAAAATTGGAAGGGATAATTTAAAGATTTAAGAAATCAAATATAATTTCATAAAATAATATCTTAATTCATAATAAAAAATTTAAAATTGGAAGGGATTTATTGCATTCACTTGTACGGTAGACAAGTGAAAATGGTAAAAAGTTCGGTAATAAAAGTAATGGATTTGAATGAGATGCCTGATAATTTTATAAAATAGAATAATTGAAATTTTAATCTTTAGATTGTTTAGCAAAAATTTATCACTAATTCCAGAACATAATTCAGATCCATAATCTAATCAGATATGCACCCTAATTTCATTACGTCTCCAGATTCCAGTTTCTTCTCAATTTCACATGGTATATATATTTTTATTGTCTTTACCTAATATACGTATAGCGATACATATATGTATTCATTTTTACCTAATATACATGTTTGAATTAGTTTGACTTAGTATTTATGATACGGCATTTTTTCCCTCTTACTCATATTATGAGTATGTTGTTATATCTTATATATATGAACCTGTTTCGTGTTATGACGTATATATTATAGGTAATATATAATTTATCCTTCCTACATTGATATGTATATGTAATTTATGGTGCATTAGCATTTAATATTCATGCTTTATTTATTTGCCATGTTATTTGTATATGTTTGTTATTTCGTTAGTTTTTTTTAATCTAATTCTCATTTCGGTATTCTAGTGGGAGTATCATCCCGGTCTCCGGGTGCCATTTCTTTTGGTACCGTGAATCGAGGCCCTTTTATAATTGTCATTTCAAGTTTTTAAATTAAATTGAATTTTAATTATTTTTAATAAATATGATACAAACCCTGTAGATACCAATTTTGGGCGTAACGGGAGTGCTAACCTTTCCCCGTGCGTAACAGACTCCAAACTCGAATCTCTGATTTTATTTTTGGTGTTCGGTCTACCTTATCCAAGCGACCGATGGCGACTCCCTCAATCTTATTCCAAAACACAAACTTTTTTTAAATTTCCCGTTTTAGATAATTTCCCAAAATTTTCAAATATAAATTTTAAATATTAAAATTAAAATTAAAAATAAACTTTAAGCGCCTAAAGTTCAAAAAAGATATACTTTAACACCAATTTTTCATTTAAGCCCTTAATTTTTAGGGTGTTAGGATTTAAACATTAGATCACATCCGCTACTGTTTAGGGTTAAACTTTCTTCTCAGCAGGTGGTTTTAATTCACCATGTTCAAAAGGTTACAGAGAGAGAGAGACCTTAGAAATGTAATTTATGGAATATATAAATTAATGAAACTCTTGATTTGACTAATAAATTAAGTTGGTTGGTTCCTGAATTTAGATGGATGTTTCTACTTGGTGATGCTCCAAGTTCCTAAGTACGATTTTCGCAAAGATTTTAGCCTCAATAGGTGAGGTTGCTGCCGCGGCTGCTGCACGCAGAACCCTTGCTGCTCCACCACCCTGCATAAGGCTAGCATGGTGCACAGAGTGTCGACCACCGGGAATGGTGAACTGCAAATATTTCAATGAATCAATAAGATGGAACATGTGTATATCCCTCATCAATACGAATCATAATTCAGAAAGAAGATCTCCGAATATGGTAAACATATATTGTACCTGGAGTAGAGCAAATGCTGCACATGCCTTGAGTATTGAAGAAGAGTTTCGAAGCATCGAGATGAATCTTCCAATTTCAGCCCCACTAAGGAATATAAAAGTCGTGTTAATTCCGAGAGACCAGCAACATACACAACACACACATGAGTGCAAATGCATGCATGGACACGATAGGAAAGAGGGAGGGCAAGCATCAAAAGATGATAAAACACTACCCGACATTATTAGTAATGAGCTTTTTAATGAAGCTCACCATACAGTATACTTTAACATTTAGAACAAAGGAGGACAGATACCATATCGGAGACTATCTTTGAATAACTTTATTAAAACCATAAAAGTATTTCCTTCTATTAATTTACAATTGCATTTCTTCATTGACATCTAGTGGCCGTTTTCTTTATTAACAACATGCCATTTTCTTTGTGCGACTTAATGATGAAGGTGAGACAATAATTATCTTAAAACCGCAAGTGAATCTGGAATACAACCAGGAGGGAAAAGGACGAGGGAAGGAAACCTGCATCTCAGATGCCCTGCTTCCTGAATACGAGCCTTTTCAGTTACTTGTGCCAAGGCTGCTTGAGCTGATGAAGCAGCAGCTGCGGAAAATGCTTGCGGATTGGAGAACGTACGAATAAAAGCTTCAATATGCTTCAAAGCCATTCTTCGGGCCCCATCCAAGCTCACACTCTTTGAAGTGCTTTCTGATGATGAACTCATTGGTGCAAACTCATCAATTCTGCTAAAAACATCATATGAAGCAAATTAGTACCAAACTGCTTCTTTCTGTTCTTCACACATGTCTCATACAAGATAATAAGTTCCTTTTTCACATTATATGATATCCTAAAGATTTGAAGGCAAAGAAAAGTTGAAAATTTCTACTGAACTGCATAATATGTGAAGTAGCTTTTACTAGTTCTAAATTGGACTCAACTCATTATTATCCAACCAGATTCTAAAAAATTCTATATATTTTAGCGGCTGCTTTTTATTAAGGATAGAGATGATAATATGTTCCACTTTTCAGTCACGGGTAAAAATTGTCTCTAACCAGAGATCTTATCATGATAAGGAACAACTAAAATGTTAAAACTAACTAAGTTTTATAGAATAAGCATGCAGTAAGCTTAATACGACAAGGTCCTGTGAAAAGATGTAGATATATAAAATAGATGAAGGCATGTTGAGGCTAGAATATTTACCTCCCATCAAACATGTATGCCAGTGCCAATGCAGCCATGAAGCGTGCCATCTTGGATAATGATGAAGAACAAAGGTGAACAAGTGCGGGAACCCCACCTTCTTCCACTATCCGAAGAGCATTACTATGGTTAAAAGCAAGGTTCCAAAGAGCCCCAGCAGCAGTTTCATGAACATCCTGAAAGCAAAAGGCAAAAGTTAAATTCAACTGAGATGCTAGCTGACGAAAAGTTAGATCATACATTAACTGCAAGGGTTGGCTTATGAAATGCTTACTTCAGCATCAGAGCGTGCGAGTGCAATCAGGGGCGCAACACCTCCTTCTCGTCCAATAGCAATGCTAACAAAGACCAAAGATAAATAGCATGAATGTTCTGCTTATTAGAATTGCATGGCATGGTCAACTGAGTATTTTTCTAGGGAAAATCATGAACAAGAAAAATCTGGTTGCCATTAACACGGAGAAATTATTTTATCCAGGATAATGCTGATTAGGTTGCATTACCTATTGGCTTCTGACACTGACAATCCCCAAAGAGCACCAGCTGCCCTCTCTTGGAGACCTGGGGAAGCATTTGAACAGGACCAGCCGCCCTCTCTCTGAAAAATAAATAAATAAATTAAATTTTTGTGATGTAGTGAAATAAAAAAAATCTTTTTTGTGATGTAAAGAACTGTTATTTGAAGACAAGAGCACAATTCAACTAATCTTAAACATTACTCGATTTCTGAAGCACTTCACTGCAGTGGCTACTATTTAATGATTCAGAATTTTGCATCATGACACCACACACTACACAGGGGAAGGGAAAAAGCAAATGAAACACCAAAGGTATCTGTAGGAATCCATGAGATAAGAGGAAGCCTCAGATGACCGAGACACATCCTCTCTACATCTAAACATATTATGGTAGATGTGCCTTCTAATGCTGGAAACAAACTAAATGATCCTACAGTCTACAGAAATCAATATGTCCCAGCACCAATGTCAGGTACAAACCAATTTCAGCCCCACTGAAAGTTAAGGATATTCGGGAGGTCTTTTAGTAGACATACAATTATCCACTTTTTGCTGCACCTAAGGACCCAAGGGTACCCTTGCTTAGACAGAGGAAACAATAGAGGCTGAAAAAGATAAATGTCATACCAATGCCTCAACACCACCACCAGCTGCAATTGCTTCTCGATTTCTGTCATCAAATGACAAATTCCACAATGCACCGGCAGCTTCTTGCCTGTTTCAATCAGTAGAAATCATCATAAACATTGGAACAAACCCAACATAATAGTGCCTAGTAAAAAAAATGTTAGTCTATGAGTTAAGGACTGGATTTATTATTTTGGGACCAACAGGAAAATGAAGAGAGCTAAAACAAGTCTTGTGGGATCAGCAGATGAACATTGAACCTATTTACATGAAAAAACGTATAATAGGTGGTACAAAGAGCCAGCTTAAACACATGATTGTATTTACCTGACACCTTCATGAGGAGAACGTGTAAGCTGAACTAGTGCTTCAAGGGCACCAACCTCTTTTCCTACAGCAGCATTGTTACTGTTGCTATCACCATGAGAAGCCAAATTTGCTAAGGCGCGAGCAGCCTAGCATATTTGGACATGTCATTACAATTCGAAACAAACATGTCTTATATGGTGACATGAGTAATCATTGGGGGAAAAAACTGGATTCCAACACAAAGTCTAAAGACAAGCAAGTTGACAGTTGAAGCCATCAATATTGTATTTGCACATGACTGCACTTCAGCATATTTAAGCATTTGCACATGACTGCACACTTGGCATCAAAAGAATGCAAGACGTTGATAAAGCTACTTAGAAAATGTAAAAAATAAACAAAACATAATATTAGACCGCATTACAGTTTGCTTAGCTGTTATCACAGGGTATAATAACATATCAATAATTAGATAATTGAAAAAGCCATGCTAACCATTTCAAGTTAAAAACAATTCGAAGGAACTGTAGTGATTATATCATGCACATTTGAAGGTTCCCACTTAATTGAGAAAGTAATGGCACCTGTTCTTGCACTCCTTCAAACTTGCAATTACGGGCAAGCATCACCAGTGCATGCACGCCACCTGCAACAGCAACTTCTATACTACATTTATCATCAGCTGCCAAATTTGCCAAGGCGCCAGCAGCGCGTTCCTGAAAATGCTCGAAGGAAGTCATGATCCAATACACAAATTCTAGCCTGACAGCTACTTCAATCATGAGAGAGCTAGATGCTACGATATTTAAGATAGTAAACAAGTAAAACACATCATATAAAGAGAAGCATACAAGAACTCCATCACCGCCAGAGGACCATTTGAATATAAGGTCAACCAAAGCTTTGACACCACCAGCCTCAGCGATTGCAGCCTAATATGTTTTAAAAGAAAATATGATTAGAACTTCAAACAGAAAGCTTATGTTCCCAGGTATGAGAAAAAACACTGAACAGTACAAAACCTTGTGTTCTTCCCCTACAGAAAGGTTCCATAGCCCTCCAGCTGCCTCCTCAGCAACCATCTTGTTCATGGACCTCGCCAACCCAGCGAGGATATTAATTCCTCCTTCTTCAGCTACGGCTTTAGCAACATTGGCATTGACAGACAAGTTTGCTAGAGCCTATGCCATTAAAAAGTCCAAATCAACTCAAATCTCATATAATAAACTTGTAACATTGGTATTTAAGATAATACATGGAAAATGATAACACACACAAAAGTCTTGTGAAATAACAAATTCTTTACCTAAATAGAAAGCATCAAATCCTCCTATGGTCACTAGAATAAACAATTCAGGTGAACAAAATGAATATGGTGATATTTGCATTGTGTGAGAAAACTATATTTTTTTAAATATGATAATAACCTTTGCAGCCTCCGATTGAAGTCCTTCACGCCAAGATTTGGCTAGGTTCAGAAGAAGTCGGATGCCACCATCTCGCATAACTGCTTCAGCCCTTCCACGATCTATACTTGCATTTTCATCATCAATGACAACAAAAGTTGCTAGTCCAGTAGCTGCCCTTTCCTGAACATCCTCTTGTGAGCTCTGCATTAAGCTGAGCAACAAGGCTGCCCCTTGCTTAAGCCAAATTCATCAAGACCTTGTGGGTTGCTCTCAGCAATACGCAAAAGTGTGTGAGATAAGATCCACTCAAGCCAAGTCATGATCTCATTCAAGTTTTTATCTCTATTCTTTGAGCACCTCCAATTCAAATACACATTCTTCCCTTCGTTTGAAGTTTCGGCAAATAAAGAAGATAGTTCCCTAAAAATATCTGAAAAAACGGCAAGCAACACTTTGCCATTGGTTTTGGCCGTGCTAATGCTAGGGTCCTGTTCAAGAACAGTACAATTTAAAGCACACAAAATCTTCAAACTCTGAGATGAGGATAACAATCTGGAAACCACATCTGAACTGATATCAGTTCTAGAAACATCCAACCCAATCAATTTAGGCAGCTTGTGCCACACATGCGAAACCAAATCCCATTTTATATTTGACGTCCCTGCAACAGTGAGAAAACGAACAGATAAAACATTTCCCAATGCTGCCTCGTCAACATTTAGACAATCAAGGAACCCAATATCAACTAGATTTGGACAGTGCTTAGCCAAAGCATTGATTGCATCAGCATAAACATCCTTTATTCCAGACAACCGGAGTTTCTTCAATTTGGGACAGCAAAGAGCTGTTGCTTTTATAGCATCACCAGTGATCCTTTCACAAAAGTCCGGCCCAAGCTGAAGACTTTCCAAAGCCTCATGCCGAGCAACAATCACAGATAGAGTAGCATCGGTTATTTTCCTGCAGTAATCACCGCTTATTTCCCCGCAAATTCTTAGCTTGAAGATTAATTATTGCATCAGCAGACTCGGCCCCTCGAATCCTAAGCTTTTTAAGGTCCACACACCTAGAAGAAATTGAGTTAGCCGTTGCAGTATCAAATTTATGAGCACGAAGATCCAATGAACTCCATAAGCACTGAGAACCACCCAAAAACCTCCATGTCTTACAAGTTGATGACAAGCTTGCCCTATCACGATAATTCAGACACGAAAACAATTGCATCACTGTATCATCAGGCAAGTTTGTCCAATCAACATTGCCATTTCTCTCGATACCTAATTCATCAACTTCAATTTCAAGATAACTCAGCGAAATGGCGTCGTCCTTTCCTTTCTTTGCCACCTTGCGGCGTAGCCGACGAGACATGTCTTGATCAATCTAAAACGGACTCCAAACACCGAAATACTTTGAACCTCGAAGCAACAAAACCTTATAACCGGTAAGTGCACATGGAACTAAAGTACATACACCCTTCAAACTCAAATACCCAATTCATAAAACAACTAAACAAGCATAAAGAGACCAAAAAAGGCAATGTCTCAGGTCTCAAAAACCCTAACTCAAACCAGCAATGGAATTGTAAGTATGTGCCACAACTCACAAACAAGATATCTTAAATTTGATACTTTACAATAATCAAATTGCCCGATTTCATATAACCCAATAAAATCCAGAACGATAAAAGCAACAATCGAATTCTCAAACGAGAGGAGAGCTCAGTGTTTCTGGGTGTGAAGGGTAAACCCTTAAATCTCGTACCTTTCGAGATTAAATCAATCAAAACTTTCTCTTTTTTTATCTTTTTATCTGATTGCATTGAAGAAGTTTCAATGGAAGGGAAGAAAAAGGGAAAGGAAGAGTTGAACTAACGTCGGAGAGAATTCAAACAAGCATATATGAGAGAGATTGAGAAAGAGAAACCAAACCCTGAAGCTCAAAGGCGTGCGTCTAAAACTCTCATTGGCTAATTCTGAACACAAGGAAAAAATAGAGAAGAAATGGGAAAATTTGTATGCAAGATTTTTTTACAACATTATTAAGATGTCATGGAAGAAATCATGGTAATTTGTTGCTTCAAAATCATGGATATTACTTATATGAGCAAATTTTCATATTTGTGGTTAAAATGAATTAGATCTTACATAAATATATTTATATAAATTTGTATATAAATATATTACTTTTCTAGTTTTATCTTCAAACATTTTTTTAAATTTTTTTTATCAAGTTAATATATAATTGACTCGTAATTTGAAATTAAAAATACGTATGATATGAACCCAACAAATAGTTATAGTAAAAAATAATGTTGTTCATCTTAAAATACTAAAGTTCGAACATTTATGTGTGTAAAATATATGTCTTATCAAAAGGTTAAAAATATAAACATGTACTATATATACTAAAAAATACATCTCTTTAAAAACGTTCTATCTTTTTTTCTAAAAATGGATCAACTACCTTTTTTTATAACGATTATTTTTTTTGTTAGTCTTTTTCTCTCTTTTTTGATGTCGCTTTTTTCTTTTTATTTTATGTTTATTTCGTTGTTATTTTTGTTGACTCGATAGGAATCTTTATCTTCAATAATCATAGTTCAAGCTTGGGTACGCTTTTGCGAAGAGAAAGACATACCTTCCATGTCAACTAGGATCGCGGAGGACTAACCCTGTAAATGAACCAAACGAACAAGAACGAAAGTATGTTCATGTTCGTTCGTTTAATTTTAACCGAATAAATAAACGAACACAAATAACTAAGCGAACATAATTTTTTGTTTGTGTTCGTTTGTTAAGAAATATAGCTTTTTTGTATTCGTTCATGTTCGTTTGTTGAAATGATAAACGAACGTAAACGAACGCAGAAAACAGACATAAAGGATATAAGTAAATAAATTTAAACGAACAAACATATGTGAATAAATTTATTTTTTAAAATATAATACTTTTGTTATGAAAAACAATAAATATAAATAGACATATGTGAATAAATTTAAACAAACATAAACGGACATATTACCGAACGTTCACGAACATAAATGAACGAACGAGTCATTTGTTCATGTTTGTTCATTTAATTAAATGAACAAAAAATTTTATTTATATTTGATCGTTTAATAAATAAACAATTTTTTTGCCGAACGATTCACTTAATATTTGATTTGAGCATCTTTGTTTGGTTCAATCTAACCCTTTAGAATATTAGACGGATACTCATACCGCAAAAAGATTTTCTGCTTGGTGAACTCAACGTTGGTCCATACACTCTCCACCATTGCTCTTCACCACCTGCAACCTCTGTCTTGGTTTATACTTTGGGCTCTATTGCCATTTTCATGTTCTAAACCTTTGTTCAACCTATTTCTGTTAAAACCTTTTTTTTCTCAAATGTATGTTTGAATTATTTTATGAACGGAATCTATATCTTTTAATAAAAAATACACATAGCTTATTAAACTCAAAAAAATAAATGATGTTACTTACATGATTGTAATAAGGAGATTTTTTTGAACGATTTCTGCAGAAAAAAATTGCTCATAATGAGTTTTTAGCTCACAATTTAGGAGAAAAAAAATCGTCAATTGAAAACTTTTAATCACCATATCTAAAGATTGTATTATTAATCTTATACGAATAATTGTGTTATGACTATCCAAGATGATTATAAGATGAGACTTTAGTTGTTTGTGGACTCAATGGTGTCACGACTGAGAGGAGGCAGAGACATTTATCTCACATTGGAAAGAAAAAAAAAATTTTGATATATATAAATGGAAGCACTATATATTATATCAAACATATCTTTTAGAAAGAGAACAATGACCACATAACAAGGGACTCAATTTTATGCAATTGAATTTAATGACCTTAGTGAAGATATTATTATTATTGCACGGACTTATTGATAATATTATATTATTCGGCCTTAATAATGTGGGTTAGCTAACGAACTCTTGAGATCATATGCGGCCTAATTCGATGATATTATATTATGTGATTTTAGTGACATAGGTTTACGAGATTAAATTGATAAGACTTTTATGATTTATTAAATTATTTTAAATTAAAATTAATTTAATAAAATATAAAATTTTGAGATTAAAACCATTATTATAATATGATACATCTTTATTTTTATTAAGTTAATAGTCAAATTTAACAGTGAAATGTCAAAATAAAAAAATAGAATATTAGATACGTTTTTAATAAAAAATTAATATTTTTTAATAATAATAAATTAATAGTTGAGTGACCTCAACAAAAACATTAAAATAAATGAGTATCAACTAGATAGTTTTTACTCTAAAATTAGTTCAAATAATAAATATTTAAATTAAAATTAAAACTAATGTAAACAATAAATCAAATGGAAAATTTATTATTCAATTCAGATTAATTAATCAATTAATCATACTATATAAGACTTTTGGCATAAAGCCAAAAAATACCTCCAACGTCGACTGAACAGTTATTTTGGTCCATATTTTTTGGAGCAGTTTAACCCTCAACGTTTTATTTTTTGTCAAAATAATCTCTCTACGGATAAAAACTATCAGTCAACTGGCGATAAATAGTTTGAAATGACGTGAGAAACATACATGATAACAGGGGCGGAGCCAAGATTTTCGTATAATGGGGTCAGAGTATGGTATGAATTATGAAGTATTTCTATACCACTACAATAAGTATTGTTGACCATATATCTAACAAATCAAGTGAGGTCAATTCTAATATTTTTTATGAAAAATCTAATACAAATGTAATATTTCTATACGGTGGGTATTTTTAGTGGGTCAATTGCACCCCTAATTTACCATGTACATCTGCCCCTGTATGGAAGTGCACGCTAACATGACATTATCATATAAAAATGTGTTGAATTAAAAAAACGTTACATCAGTCAAAAAATAATTTTATAAAATTATATAAAATATAAATATTTTTTATGTCAAGTAATTTCAAACTGTTTAGGTCAATTTTCTAATAATTTTTATCCATAAAGGGACTATTTTGACCTAAAATAAAACGTTGGTTAAATTACTCTAAAAAAGAATAAGGGCTAAAGTGATTATTTAATCGTGGAATATTCCTAACAGGTTGCTTCAAAATGCTTTAGAATTTCTAGATTGCAATTTGTTTTTATCAGTTCAAACTCTCAATGTTTATCATAATAATCAAACAAATAGTTCTACAGAATCAACCTCTAATAACCAATTTGTTAAGAAACAAATGTAATCCAAGCTGAACATAGATATTCCTAACAGGTCAAAATGCTTTAGAATTTCTTTTAAACCTTCAAGTCTATGGATTTCCAAGTAAAAAAAGAGACATGCCTATCATAATAATTTATCTTGCTAGTATGTTAAAAACTTGTTAGAATATGTTACATGGCTTTAAAAGTAAATGTCAAATATGAATACGGATTTGAAAGTAAATGTCCAATATGAACACATATTTGACATAATTATATTCAACTTTTGAACCCAACGAGCGCTCTCAGTAAAAATAAGAACTCAATATGAACACATATTTGACATAATTATACTCAACCTTTTTCTAGATTGATGTCCTTTGCTCATTGTTATTTGTTCTACACTATATTTTTCAATGTCCCAGGCTGAGACCTTTGGAACTTTGAATTTTCATATTCGAGTCATACCATTTGTAATCAATATGTAAGTTCTCAATTCATATTTTATTCTTATTTAAATTTCATCACGTGTGAATTCTATTGTAATTATTCTTGTAACTAAAAAATATTGTCCTTGGGGAATCTTTCTTCTTATTTTTTGTTTTTTTTTTTGGGGGGGGGGGGGGGATGGGGAAAGGATGTAGGGTTAATGACATAACCTACCATTAAAAACTAAAATTAAGGAGAACAGAGAAAAACAAATAATTCTAACATGTTCTATTGAAATCTGTGCAGGCCAAAAACTTGAGTCATGCTCCAAAAAGATTTCAGCAGAATACAGATTTTGATCAATTCTGAATAATCTGCAAAAAGTATCTTGAAAGATTCCAGTCGCTCCAAGCAGTTAAATGGAGAGGCAAACATCATGGATTACTGTAGAATTTATGTCCAATCAACTTGGAACCAAACAAGCAAATGTTGTGAGGATTTGCACTGACTAAATGGATAGGGATAGGAAACCTCAAGTTCCTGTCTAGATTCTTTTCTAGTAACTCCCTAATATAACATTACATGGAACCTGTCAGTGTTCCTGTGTCTGGTAACGGTGCAGGCACATGGAAGGTGCAGGCTGAATCCCATGGACAAGAAGTCGTGATGAGAGCTCCAATGTCAGATATAAACAGGTTTAACATCATTGGCACCGAAACTTGCAGCACACACCGGACACTTGCGGTGACGGCTTTCAGTGATTTTCTGTACACAAGGGTTGCAGAAGAGATGGTAGCATTTTGTAATAACCACCTGGAGGAGAATGGACAAAATATCTATAAGCAAATTTGGAAATAGATGAGGAAATTTGAAACGGAAACGATCAAGCCATAGCTATGTTACTATGTTACTCAAACACAGGTAAGTGTCAATACGGGTATCTGTAGTTTTTCTTTATATTTGAAGAATCATACCCCACACCCATGCTTGAATATGTGTCGGATACAGGTACTTAAATGAAGAGTCAAATGACACACAGAAGCATCCTTGAAATACTAATTCAGAATCACACATTTACCTCTTTCGGTCTGTCAAGACAGATACTGCACTTCAGTATTTCTCTATACTCTCTAAGTTCTTGTCGAAGCCTTTCAAACATTGAGTTTCCTTCTGTCTTCGCTCAAAGATGTAGTACCTTTCTTCTCGCCACTTCCAATTCTTCCTCGATTCTTTTCTTGTTAAACCTAATAAATGCAGAAAAACAGACATGAGCTCACCCTATGCATTAAGACAAACTGGAAACATAAAGGACTAATAAAATTCTATTACCTTTCTCTATTTCAATCTGCACTTCCACTAATGCCGCTCTACTATTCTCAATCTTCAATTGAGAGTCCTCCAGTGACTCCCTTGCTTGATCAGATGATCTTCTTGTATCTGACAATATCTTTTTTGTATTTTCCAGCAAAACCAACTTTTGAAATCTTTCTTCTCCAAGTTTCTGAACCTGGTCTGAGCAGAACCTCAGCTGCAAAAGGAATTGCTCAAGACTAGAATGCATTTAGAAGTTTATTTCATACAACGTAGCTCATCCATTATCATACCTGATCCTCAATTCTCGCAGCATTATAAAAATCAAGGGATGCACTGGCTTGCTGAATCTCCTTCTCCATGGTATGTTTCTCCAATAGTAGAGTGTCTTGAAGCTGTTTTGCCCTCAAACCTTCCAAAACAAGCTGTAAAGGACCATTAAAGCAAAATCAAGTTCTATGAGCAAATATACAAGTCTATACAGAAGACCATGGATGCTCTTCAAGTACAAGTTCTCTACATGAAGGTAAATGTCAAGAAATAGAATAAAGAATGTAGATGCCCAAAGTCCTTTACAAGAACAGGTTATATGAAAACCACAGATATTTCATGATAAACAAGTTCATCGGTCTTTAATATCACCCTTCTAGCAAATTTCAGCAATGTTTAGGCCGATAACACCCTTGGCCCGATTATAGTTGGAGGGTTAGGCTATTAAAAAAATATCAATCTCTGCTTAAAAATATATGGAATTTCAATAAAATTTTACACGAGTGAAGGAGCAGATTACTGGCTGGGGAGAATATCTATGAATCTTCATACCAACAATTAACACCCAAATGGAGATCAAGCACCAAGCACAACTACACATGTTCCATCTCCTCATATGTCTTAAGAGAAATTATGCACTCCTAATTGTTAGTTTTCTGTGTTGGTTTGCAAGTGAAGATTTCTATCCCATGATCAAATGAAGACTGTTCACTTATGAACAGTGTTTAAAAAGGTGCGCGTGAAATATAGAGCTAGGTTTGTCTATTTATAGTATATATGCTTCCTATTACATGATAAAATATTATGTTATATGCTTTTTGATTGGAAAGTTAAAGGTAATTAATGAAATATAGAGCTTTTGTTGAACTATTATATGACTCAATGGTCTATTTTAGTGTTATATATGTAGATTAGTAAGTATATCTTTATTTTTTAAAATTTGCGCCTCACTTCAGCAAGGCACGCGCTTGCGCCTTGCGCTTAGGCTATAGGACCCCTATCGCCTTAGTGCGCCTTGCGCCATTTTATACAATGCTTCTGAATACATACTTGAGATTTGAAAAAGGCAGAGTTATATAAGATCAATTATAACTAGACAAAAAAATTAGCAACATAAAATAAATTATAACTAGTACATGAACTTCTAATGAGATCTCTGAATATCATATGCCAAATAATTGATTACCTTGATGTTATAGTCATCTCTTTCAGTAATTTGATGCAATAGCTGCTGGTTTTGTGTTTGCATGTCATCATATGCCTGTCCAATTGACCAAGGGAAAACCAAACAGCTTTATCAAAAAATCACGATAGTACCAAAGGCAAAGCCAAAAGACTAAATGACAAGTAACTGACCTCTATTTCAGATAAGTAAGCCTCATTTTCTTCATTTTTGGATTTCAAAGCATCAGAAAGCCTAGTCTTTTCCCGGAAGTTTCACTTGGTTCTCATAAACCCATTGTTTGATAACAACAAAAAAAACAGGTATACGATTCCCAGTACATCTACATTCTGTTTAATGAGAAATTCACAGAACACTGAATGTGGAATTGTCTAGACATAACGAATAAACATTTTCCTAATGCAGATATAAGAATTGCTGTAAAAAGATCTTACATCCGCCTCCAAAAGAAAAAGTTATGTTGAAATAAGAAATTTGAACCGGTGACATCAAATCGTGGAATTACTAGGGCCTGTAGTAAATATAATATAAAATAAAAGGGGTAAACTTCAACCTCTTAGAAGCCTCCAATTTGTGTCGCAATTCAGCAATTTCAGCTTCTGCAGCGGCTAACCTTTGCTGGGACATTGCTTCAGCTTCATTAGCTGTCTTAACACGCAATTCCAAATTACGCTCATCAAGGCAGGATTTCAAACTTTGAACATTAGCCCAAGCCTTGTATTCAGAATCTCTCGCTTCCAAAACATATCTGCAATCACAGGAAAAAAAAAAAAGGTGTAAGAATCTGGAACTAAGCATCATGAAGAACCAAATCAAGGGTAGCAACATAAGCACTTCAATTAGAGCACAATATAACCAAAGGTAGAATATCATAGTCAGTAATAACTTAAGATATGCTGACATTCTCCCGCACATCAGCTGCTAATAATTTCCAGTAAAGAAGAAACAAAACCTTAGTCTAACTCCAAGCAGCACCGAAGGGATGAATTTTGTGACAGATTTCTCAAAGATTTCTCCGCTGACCAGAATATTCTAAGGAAAATAAATCCAAATTCAACATATCCAATCAGATTGCAGAAGTTACAAAATAATGCATCTTGTATTAGATAATCTGACCTTGAATTAGTAAACTCGCGTCCATACATCTCCAATATCAATTTCATCTCCACATCACTGTCCTTCAAATCCTGAACCTTTAATAAATGAAAATCAAAATAATATCTAAACAATATATTTTCCTTCTCAGAGAAAAAAATCTTGGAGCCTGAAAAAGGTGGATTAACTAATCATACAATGGCTTGCAACTTATGCATCTCAGCAACTTGTTCAGAAGATCTGACAGATAAATTCTCACATTCTTTAGTCTGTTCATAAATAATCATATAAGAATTCTTTACAAGTCCATCAAGCAAAAAGAAAAGAGGATCTTTAAGGC
The DNA here is from genome assembly GCA_019671005.1 of Hibiscus mutabilis. Lineage (NCBI taxonomy): Eukaryota > Viridiplantae > Streptophyta > Magnoliopsida > Malvales > Malvaceae > Hibiscus > Hibiscus mutabilis. The sequence continues at coordinate 3,131,560 of CM033749.1, read as the reverse complement.
CTTTAAGCAATAGAGGGAATAACCAGACAACTTATAAAAGTACAAACCTTCCTATCAAGAATGTTGGAAAGAGACTGCACTGCAGCCCGGAAAGAATGAATATCCGCAGCAGACTCTTTGTACTTACCTAATTGGCTCTGCATCGAACTCATTGCCTCGGGAAATGAAGAAAGCAAGTTTTTGAAGTCCGCAATTATTTCCTTTCTTCCTGAAATTTATATGTATTTTAAACTGATTTCAGCAAAAGAATAGCAATAACAACAGATATGTTCCTACCTGGTTCTCTAGATGCCTCTTCCAGCTTAGCTTCAATCCTCTTTCTTTCATCAATTTGTCGCTGTATCTCTGCCCCAAGATAAGAAGCTCGAGAATTAGAAACTGCCAAAGATCTCTGAAAAACATCAGCAATATCACTCTTTATATTCAACTCCTTTTCTCTCCAAGCCAGGTTATCTTTCTCAACCTAAAAGTTTTAGGAGGGAAGTTATAGTTAGCATAGGAATTGGAAATCCACAAAATTACAGAAAAAAGGCACAAATGAAACTACTGACCAATAACAACCTGTAGTTTCTCAAATAAATCTTGATATCGGAAGACTTCTGACTTTGGCATTTCTAGTTGATCTCTCACCAAAAGGAATGATTGGGCAGAAGACATAAACTTTACGCTCTTCAACGTGTTCTGTCAATGAGAAACTCGCGTTCGACATATACCACAAAGTACAGCAAGTTGGAAATATAGTAAAATGAAAAATAGTAACTTAAAAAGGCAAACCTGCATGAAAGAATATTCAAGTAGAAACAATATAATAAAATAGCAATTGCACTTTTGATGCATAAGAAAAACCAAGTCAGGAATTAAGTAATTTTCATTTTTTTTCAAATTAAAATTTAAGAAAATGACAAGTATGAATATTCCACTAAATACTTCAAACCAGAAACTAAAAGAAAATGGAGCAACGAAGACCCTTTTCTCCTCGGAAATTGGGGAGAATGGTTGGTTCTTTGAGGCAACAGCAGTGGGCGATATGGAGCTAAATTGACGCCGTTTTCGGTCGGCCTCACCAGTGCTCCCCATTGAACGCACCCTCAAAACTCACAAACCCTAAAGACCCACTCAATCCAACCTTTCTTCACATCAAACCCCAAGTAAATCACCCACCCCCAACAATTATAATTGGCACCTGATAAAAACGATAAGAAATGGTCTTTTAACAAAACCCTAGCCAATCAATCCGTTCGAAAACCCTAATTCCTCAATTTGAAAGCTCTAAAACCAATCAGTTCTATCGAAACTGTAATCGAAGACAACGAGATTATTGAATTTCTAATAGGAACGATAAGAAAATGAAGGGGGAAAAAAATACTAATATAGTAATTACTTATGGAGGCCGAAGGGGTATTCAATGAAGGAGTCTGAAATTCCGTGAATGTTAGAAGGGTAGTATCGGGAATTGAGAAAAATGGAGTTTTTTCCTCTTTGATTTTGTAAATTCTTTGGTTTTATTTGAGCTGGTTGAGAGAGAAAGAATCTCACAAATCAAGGCTTAATTCTACCTTTGACCCTCAAACTATACTTGATTTTTCACTTTCGTATCTAAACCTTTTTTGTCCCACTTTGATACCAAAAGTTATCGACATCCAATAATATTGTACTACATGTCATGTTCTTATTGGTCGTTTTTGTTTTAGAGTAAAATGGGAAGAAAATTATAGTTTAACTACTAAAGTGAGAAAAAAAGTACTAAAATGAAAAAAAAATGTGTATAATTTGGAGCCAAAAGGAGCATTATGCCAATTAAAAATTCGAAGCAAAAGAGATCCACAAATTAGTCAAATGGCCAAAAATGCTCATGTTAGGACTAGGCGTCCGATCGAATTGATTCAAAAATTTCGAGTTATTCGAGTTTGTAAGTCCTATTTTACGATTCAAATTTTATTTGAAATTTTTTCGAGTCGAGTCGATTTTATGAAATTCGAGTAAAGTTGAATCGAATTGAGTTTTCGAGTTTTTGTACAAATTTAATTGTACATATATATTTCTATATACATATACATAGCGGTGCACATATATATTTCTATATGCATATACTTAGGGCTTGGTTGTGCACATATTGATTCTAATTTTAATAGCTTTCTATATGCATATACGATATACATAATATATCATGCAAAATTGACAGACTCGAATCAAATATGAAAATGAATCAACTAATTACTAAAAATTTTGAGTTATTCGAATTTCTATTTCATAACTCAAACTTTATTTATGTTAGGATATTTGTTTTGATATAATAAATTGAAAAATCATTTTGGACTAAATTGAAAAGATTTCAAAAATAGTTTTATGTCCAAACAACTTGAAAATAAGTTAGAAAAGTTTTTGAGAGGTTTTGGAAATGTTTTAAATGTTTTAAAATAGCCAAACTAACGATTTCAACATACCCGTACCGATACGGTATACCTCGTATCGATACAGATAAGGGTTTGAGCTACAGTAATTTTCTAGTAGCAAAAAACCGTACTGATACGCCCCTAGGCGTACCGATACGGGTAGGATCATTTCGATACGCATGAACGTGTACCGATCCTAATTTTAATCCCCCAATGGCTATTTCCCAACGGTCTTTTAAATTACAGAGCGTACTGAAATGGGCCTAGGCGTTCCGGTACACCGTACCGATACGGTCCAAGGCATTCCGATACTCGCAGTTAGAGATGAGCATAATGGCTAGTTTCAGTACCGATACGCCTACCCGCGTATCGATACGGACAGCTCCATAACTGCATTTATTGCGGGAAACAAAGGCTTCAATGGCTTCATTTTCAATCCCAACAGCTAGAAATTCATTTGGGAAGATAAAAAGGACCCTCAAGCTTCAGCAAGAACTAATGATCCTCAAGTCAACAACATTATGATGCAAAAATTGTCTTAGTGCTTAAATTTCTCATTCTTTGTATAGACAACACTTGTGAGCTTAAATTGTCAATGTATGCTCAAGTGTTTTAGGTTTTGGGTGAGAGCTTTAGAGTGCAAACATCAACCCTGTAGAGGGATTTCAGTTTGCTTAGAATTTCTCTTGTTTAAGAGTGTTCCCAAAGCTCGGTTTGTGAGCTTTGGATGCTAGACTTGGTGAGTGAGTCTAGGATTGTAAGGGTTGCCTCCTAAGCCTAGAAAAGGGGAAGAAATTCATAGTAAATTTGGAAATACTTAGTGGGGAAGCTAAGGTATTAGATGTAGAGCTTGTTAGAAGCTTGAATCACTCTAAAATTCTTGTGTTAATTGTCCATATTTTTGCTTCCACCACATACACCCAAAAATTGACTTCTCCACCACTTGGCAAGCAATTCGGTTGAAGGATTTCGAACCCAACAATTTAAATTTTTTTTAGTCGAATCGAGTTTATGAAATTATGAGTCGAGTCAAAATGAGTCAGTTTTTTTCGCCTCGAGTCGAATAATTCAATTTTTTTTAGTCGAGTTTTGCCCACCCCTAGCTCATGTTGTCTCATCTTGTATGTGATTTAGTCTTATGAATATAATATATATATATATATTTGACAATGGCAACCGAATGTTATTAAAAACCATAGAATATGTTACAAATACAACGCTTCTAGAATGGAGAATAATGAGGAATAGTCCACCAAAATCTTATATAACCCAAAGGTGCAAAGAAAAGTAAATACTTTCATAGAGATTAGCATACCGTCAAAATTCAGAAGACTTCATGAATCACTGTCTTTATTCAAACGAGACGCTTTACGAGGTGAAAAAAGAGTGGTGAGCGAATTAAACTATCAGGCAGATTGTTCCGCTACCCAAGTCTGATTACATCCGTAAACAACCATCAACTGAGTGTGGATCTATCTTTCTATGACCACCGACAGAATCAAAATCAGAAACTAGCACCGTGAAAATATATATACGAGCATCAAACTATCGTTAAGGTATGTTGAAATCATGCCAAAACGACAGATGAAATGAACCACAAAAAACAAAGAAAAAACGTGTGACAAAAGCAGAGAAAAAAGTGCAACAAAGGCAGAGGAAGCGCGTACCACGAAAACAGAGATTCTTATTAAAAATATGAAAAAAAGAAAATAATAAACCCCAGTGGTCGACAACTAATACTAATATTAGTTACCGACCACCGGTAGGAGTGTGCAAAAAAATCCGATTCGATTGATCCGATCTGTTTATCCATTGATCCGATCTGAAATTTCAGATATTCGATCTGTTTTTTATTTTTCGGATAATTTGGATTGGATATCCAAAAATTTCGGATCGGATACGGATAGTTATTTTAGATTCGGATCGAATATCCGATATCCGAAAATTCAAATTTTTTATAGATATGAATCTTGTTATATTCGATATTTTTACTTGTTATATATGAAAAATTAAAATATTTATGGATAAAAATTTGTTATATTCAATAATTTGTTGGTTGTTATATTCGAAAACCTAAAATTTTCATGGATAGGACCGTCAAATTTAAAAAAAAATAATTAAATTAATTCATAAATTCGGTTACTTGGATATTCGAATATCCAATCCGAAATTTCGGATATCCGAAAATTGAATATCCGATTTTTCGGATCGGATACGGGTTGCTAAATTACCTATCAAAAAATTTCGGATATCCAAAATTTTAGATTGGATCAGATCAGATATCCAAATTGCACACCCCTAACCACTGGCCAAAAAAACAAATAAATATAATATATCTATACTTAATAAAACAAATCTGAAGCAAAATATCAGTTCGTTGAGAATTAGGAAAGTTTAGTGCAAGCAACATTTGTTAATTGAATAAAGTTGGGTTGAGAGCAATTTTATAACAAGTCCAATTCATATTAATCGATCAATATATCATATATCTATATAAAACTATATATTTTGATCATATGATTTTAAAACGAAAAGAATTCAACACAATATATTTCACACAGAATTCACTTGTTAAATGTAAATGTTCCAACTTTTAAGCACCAATAAATCAGGTAAACATGCCATGTCATATATTATATAATCATTTTGCTAGTTTTTCTAACCCCAAAGAGTTTTTATGCATTTTTAAAGCACGTGGATCAAAATGCAGCTAAAACTACAACACAAGGACCTGTACAACAATTTTATCTAAAATTATCCATATGTAACACATTGAAACAAAATGTCGTATACCCTTTCGATCATTCTATTTTTACAAACTGGGCAGACCGAGTCTGCCTAACAGTTCAGATATATACAAATCAAAAAATTATGAGGCTTAAATGGAGCTACTGTTTCCCTATTGGTCAAAAAGAATCTAAAAGAACCTCGGCTATTAGGTTAACATTCATTACAACCAAGTGTGACGACGACGAGAGCCACCTTTACCTCATTCATATTTCATCAAGAGTTCGCGTCTTTTTTTCTGCCCAACTTCCACTAGCAGCGTCAAAAGAGCCTCGCACACTTGCGCTGCATCTGGTTCCGAAGGGTCGTCGTTCAATGACGAATAAACCATCCAGGCATGATCTAGTTTACGATTTGGCCGGACCACAACAGATCCTGGGGCTTCTGCATCACAGCGCGCCACAACCCCATCACTCTTTTGTCCATATCTGACCTGCAGCAACTGGGCGCATGCAGCCATCACAGCACCGAGGGGAATGACCACAGGCAACCTTGCCGGCTGGCCATCAGAGAGAGTACCCATCAATGGTAGCTCTGCGTGAGCAATATGAGATAATGTAGCCAGAACGGAAGGAGTAATGCCGGCTTCGGTATGGAAAGAAACAACAGGGAGCTCCTTAGGTAAAGGGTGTTTCTTCAAAAATTCCATCCTCCTCGCGTAAGTCAAGTCTTCCAAAGCTTGCATGTCCCCCTTTACAGTCAGAATTATTCATGTACAGATTGTTAGAAAAATAAAGTGTAGAGATACGAATTAAAATGCTACTACTACACTAGTTTGAGCATCGGATGTATGTGTCCGATACAGATATGCTAAATTCTTCTTTGTTTTCCCCCGAGTTGGAGGATCATATTCCAAATTCCACTACCCTTAAGAGGATATGGGTGTCAGACATGACCCATGAGCAATTCAAGAAAAAATAAGTTGCGTATTGCCAATTATTTGTAGATGCTTGAGAGGAAAGTGAATGTAAAAAAGATCGCTTCATACCTTAATCACTTTACAAATCAGAATCTCCATAAGTTTCCGTACATTCACATAATCACCAAGTTGTCCTTCTCTCAAGATATCTGAAGCTATAGGGCTTCCGCCATATGGACTCTGCGCTATTGCCAACCCTGCAACCTTATCTTTCAAGTCAGGCCAATAGATAGATAAAGCTGCCGCTGCATCTACTCCACCTTTGCTATGTCCGAGAAGCAAAACACGTTTGTTGGAACCCCAATAAATTTCCTCAATGTAATCTTTAATTTCTTTGGCATTTTTCTCAACTGAAGCCTGATTAGTAATTGTCAACTTTTAGTATAGACTAAAAAGTACAGAACTGTGGAATTGAAGACTAATTAAATATACCTCACTATGAATTTTGGCAATATGACAAGTTAGACCCAGCTTTGAGAAACTTGTTTTCGTACGGACAAAATATAGAGGGCCATGATTGCTGAAAAGACCTGCCAAAAAAGTTGTCAGACCCAAAATTAACTGATATAGAAATATTGCATCTAAAGTTACAAAAGGGGGAAATGATCACAATATAGTTCAAAGATCCATCACCGCACCTACCTTCTCTGTCATGCCAACCAACTGCATCAAATCTGAACCCAAGCAGGGGTTAGATTTTGAATTTGAACACAAGTCAGTTTCAGCCTTGGTTCAGTTTGGTAAATTCTTAGTTCTAAGTATAAGTTTCCGCAACTGATTATAGTCGGTTGAAATCCCATGCAGAATCTTAATCACTATATATACAAAGTAAAGGCAGTTCATGAACTTACATTTTTTTATTTCAGCTGCAAAATGTAATACAATAATTTTCTTAGCTGATAGAAAATAGATAGTTCAGAATGTACTTGTAACTTGTATACTTGGTGAGGTAGGCAAACTTAATTAAGGGCTGGTTAGGAAATGCTGTTTTCAGAAAGGTTTCCTTTCTTCCTAAATTTTTCAAGAAAAAATTTTTGATGCCTTAACCTGTCTACAGTAAACTTTTTGAGAAAAAAAATGTAATTTCCTAAAAACGGTGCTGTTAAGAAGCGGTATAAAGTTACTCCCTCTCCTTTTAATTTCCTAAAATGGTATACAATATTGTTGCTTTCAGGAGGGAAACTCGCTAACATACCTGGAACCAATAAGTAAACCATTGAGTTTGGCAGTTTGTGCAGACCGTGCCTGACAAAATGAGAGCCAACTAATCAAGAAGTGCATAAACATGCTAAGTAATAATATACACACAAAAATGCAACGCCCAATTTACCTTATGTTGTCTAAAATTTCTGTCAACTTCTCAGTTGCATCTTCAACTGGAGGCATGTCAGGATCACGCTTCAACCATCCTATATCATCTGCAGATCCACGAACGGTCCTCTGTGCTCTTTTAATAAGCCTAAGGATTTTTGTTTGTGAAAGATTGGAATAATTCATTACTCCATATAATACCCATAACTAAAATTGTTTCTGCACTAAGTAAGAAGCACTACAAATAGAGATCAAAAGAAAAGGGAAAGATTATTAACCAAAAAACTCCATATTTTAAATTGAAAAGTAGCTCCATTGAGAGCATAAGTGGAACTTAATTTAAAAACTGCAAATGCTTTGACCTTTTAGCATCATGTGTAACTACAACAGTTTAATAATATCATGGGAAGGCATTTTCAAATCACAATCCATTTTCATAAATTTCCCCATAGATGGCATTCAAAATTAAGCATACAGGAATCTGTACCCTTGAAAAATGGAAACCCCATTTTCCCCATGATGATTTGATTGTACAATTTCACCGGTATTTTCAGATGGATCTCTCAAAGAGGCCCTTGCTATTCCATCATGGTTAGCAGAGGCAATAATTGCAAGAGTAGAAGATTCAGACAATGCTGTGCTGCTTTCACTAGAAATTGGATGATTACTAATCACAGAATCATCCTCAGTTGATACAGGAGAAAATGTTTCTAATTCTTGAGCATGTACAACGGAATCACTCAAATCTCTATCAGATGAATCCACTGCAACATTGCCAAAAGAATTTCAATGAAATCATCCATAGTTCATGGGTAAAATCAATGGGAAGAAATAAAAGCCAAAAAGAAATGAAGAAAGCCACTAGTTTGATTTATCAGCAAGTTCACATGAAAATGACATATCAAAGGCAAATGATAAAATCTTGGAAAAGAAAAAGAACAAAAAATGGAGCTTCTGTACAACATAAAACTTGCAGATGGACAAGGGAGAGAAGAAATAAAATATGAACAGAAACAACTTACCGGCATAATCAGAAAAACAACCAGTAAAGTAAGTAGTTGTTTGTGCAAGACAAGAAACAGCTCCATTTAGAGCTGTTAGTGAGGTTAATAGCTGAGGAATAAGCCCGTCAAATCCCTGATCATCATTTTGTGCCTGACAACAGGGTTGCTGTCACTATAAGTTTACAATACAGGGTAGATGCACTCTTAATGAAATTAACCAAAGAACTATGACCACAATTTCACCCAGCGCAGAGAGATAGAGAGAGCTATAACTCCAAGGCTCCAAGCTATGAAAACAAAAGGTTATCTCAAGCGAAGATCTTATATGAAAGATAAAATGCTGAAGAGAAAGCTTCTATAAAACTAAATTCAGCGACATCAGTTCCAATTACAAATGAAACTTTTGTTACTCAGACTTGGATGTGAGTGCTGGATACAGCTCTGTCCAACGCAAGTATGTTCAACATTTTCTAAGTTCTTCCATGTATTTGAAGGGCCTTTGGAGGGTTAAATCCTACTCATGCACAAATATAAACACAGGTATTTGAAGAAAAGACTAAAAGTGAAGAGGCGGAGCAACATAAAATTAAGCAATACTAGAGGAAACAGGATATATAACAGAGAAAGCAGAACTCTTGTATGTTATAAGTTTAAACTAGAACCCAATTCGGGCTAAACATCTTGGTTAAAGAACCTCTTAAACCCTCAATAAAATCTCGACTTCTATACAGCATACAGATTCAAATAAAACATCTTCAAACAAGAATAACCTAGACTTTGAAGGCTGAAATACTTACCACCAACGCTGCCCCTACTCCATTTATGCATCTTTCAGCATCCCTCATTAGGATCAACCTCTAACAACCAATAAAGGGGGAAAATAACAAATTATTTAAAAAAAAAAAACTCAAATATGAATAATAGGGAAGTGAAGTGGGGAAATGCTTTGATGAAAAGCAATCCAAGCCTTATTAATCTAAGTTTTCAGCAGAGCATTTCCATGATAAGAATAATTAGCTTCCAAAAGCCATAGCCTAGAGAGCTTTATGCTGCTATTAAACCTTCCATAAAAACCATTATTTGATTCTTTCATTTTATTTAACATATTCTTAAACCCTAGATCATTCACAGTGAAAGATTCTATGGATATCGTAACTTACTTTTAACTGTAAATTCAGGCAAAAATATAGAAGAATGATTAAGAAAAGGAAACCAAAATCCAACACCAAGCAATCAATAATAAACAAAATTCTTAATCTCTTGGAAGTAAACTCAAGAAACACTTACTTGAAATCTTCGCTTCTCGAATTATCAATTCAATTATCCTCGAAACCTTTAGCAGATCGATTCAATAAATTTCAACACGCAATGAACTAACAGATTCAGATTCTCGCCGAAGAAAGGACGCCGAAACATGACTGGTATTGGGCCGTTAAGGGTACGGGTCAAAAGAGGGGGGGGGGTCCTTTCTTTATTCTGCTGGGCAAATATCTGTCCTTTCCCCCCTTGTTATGGGTCGTATTATTACATGCCCAAATTATATAAATTTTATAAATAGGTGCTCAAAATATTTTTTATTAAATAGGTATTTAACGCTTTTAACATTATTTAAATAGGTGTCTATGGTTAACGTTTGGTAATTTTTATTGTTAACCGATATGTGTCAGCTTTTTAAATTTTTAAAATTATATTTAAAAATAAATAAAAATTAAAAAACAAAATATTTTCTTTATTTTACAAAATAGCCCAAAATTTAAAATTCTTAACACCCCAAATTCTAAATTCTGATTTGACATAATTTCGCCTTTGATTGACGCGTCGTCGCCCATCATATTCGTCGTCAGACCATCACGATGGACTATTTACTCCACCATCTCGTCACCGGAAATGGACCGACGTCGTGCGAAACACCAAAATCGTTAAATGGTTCATTCGAATAATTTGCGACGAACGGCAGCATAACAGACAATGAATGGTGTGTGGGTCGTTTGGTGAAGAGAGAACGCTTCAGCCCGTCACTGAAACGCAATCAACACCGGTGGTAGTGACCGGATTTGGGGTTAGGGATTTGGGGACTATTTGAAAATTTCAGGATATTTTAAAATTTTGATTTATTTAAAAAATAAAATTCAAAAAATGTTTAATACTGCCACGTGTCATGTTTTTATTGGCTAACGGAATTTTTTTAACGGACTGTCACGGCGAACACGTATTTGAGTAACGTTAAAAATGTTGAGCACATGTTTGGCCCAAAAAATACTTTAGGTATCTATCCGGAAAAATAGTATAGTCTGAGCAATTATTTGGCGCTTAAGCCTAAAATCATCATTATCTTATATTTGAAAAAAGGGTTTATACATAATTTAGTCCCTGAAATATATCTATTTTTTCACCTTAGTAACTAAACTTTGTTTTGACCCATTTTGATACTTAAACTATCATTTCTCTTGGTTTACCTTAAAAAGTATGAATTATTATCATATACACCGGCGGTAGAAATAAAACTATTTCACATGATGGGTTATCTTAGAGTTTAAGAATTTAGCTTAAGATTTATGATTTAAAGTTAAGATTTATGTTACATAGTTTAAAATTTAGGGTTTAGAATTATGATTACAATTTAAAATTTTAGGATTAAAATTTAGATTTTAAATTTGAAAATTAAAATAAACATATTTGTGTAATTTATTTACAAAGACAATAAATTAAATAATAATCTAAAAAATATTAACGATAAAAGAACTAACAATAATACTACCTAATAAGAACGTAACATAAAACCTATGACATCATGATATAAGATACAAAAAATAAAGGGTCTAAGGGTTTTTTTAGGATAATGATTTCGTGTATGTCAGTGAAACTCAAATTCTCTGCATATATGAGTTATTTTTAGGGGTGATAACGAGCAGATAGGTTCGGTTCAGTTCGAAGCTCGTCGAGTTCGAAATTTTAAGTTTGAATTCGAGTTTAAAATAGACAGTTTAAGTTCGACTCAGCTCAGCTCGTGGCTCGAGCTCAGCTAGGCTCGTGACTCCTTTAAGTGGCAAGCCGACAACAACATATTGTCCAATTTGCTTTAGTACTTTTTTTTTGGCTAAGCATACTGCTTTAGTGCATATATATATATAATTATTTCGAGCCTGTTCACGAGCTTTTTGAGTCGATTTTAAGTCTGCTTGGTTCGATTTGTTAAGGTCTCGAGCTGAACACAAACTTGAGTCGACTTGGCTCGGTTTGTTAAGGTCTCGAGCGAAGCTCACTCGAACCGAGCCGAGCTCAATTAACTTGTGAGTTGGTCAAGCTCATTATTACTCCCTAGTTATTTTATTAAAAGATTGTTTGAGTCCGATGACTAGCCTATGTAACATAGACAACCTATATATCATATAGATTATAAAAAACAAACAACTGAAACCGTAAAGCCCCTATTTTTCTGGGATTACTAGGCTTGGAAATGGATTTTAAGCTGATGTCCTTCTCCGTAGGAAGAGAAGAAATTACTATAAATAGAAGGAAATTGATTCATTCCTATTAGAAAATGATGCTCAGATTCAGACAGGCTTCCATTCTTGTTTTTGTTCTTTGGCTTTCTTCTTCACTTTCAGGAGCATTTCCACCCAAAACAATGGTGTTTACATCAACTGCTTTTTTTTCTGTTTATTCTTTCTTTGTTTGATCTAATTTCTTACAATATCGGTAAGAAAACACATGTTTTGTTTTGTTTTAATTAATTACAGATGGATCCAAGCAACGGGCCTTCACATTACGTGAGGCTCGGAAAAGAGAAAGATCCCGTCGAAGACATCACCCCCGGCGAACTCAATCAACCCGTCAATGTTCCTCAGGTAATTCCTTTCATATTAGTTATTTCTGGATCATAAATTTGAATTCGGAGAGAACTTTTTTTCCGTTTAGGAATAAGATCCGATTCTGAATACAATAAGAATTTATAAGATTTCTGAAGTATGAGAATCTCAATCAATATTAAAAATATTGTCTTTTGTATATGGTAGGGATTATGGGATTACTAGGGAGGGAGAATTGTCCGGTCTCATAATGAGTCTACCTAATATTTGATACAAATTAGTTGATGTAGAGATAGAACTATTTAGTGATTTTTTTTTATAAAATACTATTTTCAGGTCCTTTAAAGTTTAAATATTAGCCAAATAATATATTTTTAGATTTAAATGCTTAATAAACTCTTGTCATTTTTAAATTTTAATCCTAACTATATTCTTGAGTTGACCAATGATCGAGAATATCAGTGATTCTATAAAAAATATTATTACCTTCTATTTTGCTTTTGATCATTGGTTTCCATAATTTTTTTTGTTATAGTTAACAGTTTATAGATGCTCTGAATGTGGGCAACCCTTGCCTGAATCCTATGAGCCACCTGCTGATGAGGATTGGGTCACTGGGATTTTCGGCTGTCTTGAAGACGCTGAGAGCTGTAAGACTCCACTTCATCCGATTTTTATTTCATTTTTAGGATTATTTTCTTCATATATATATATATATATATATTTGAACGTTAGCTGCAATGGTAAGTCACATTGTGAATGAAGAAAATAAAATTGTAGGGATCGTCCTATTATGGACCTTAGCAATAGTGACTGATTCAGAAATATTTTTTAGAGTAGGCACACACATATAAGCATCTTTAGTCGATCTTTGATTATAATTTATAACTGGATGAGGATAAATAAAATCTCTGGGGACAACCAATAAAAATAAATACTAGTAGAAGGAAACTCAAATTTTAGGGTGGACACTTGCTCACCCTGCTCCCGACGTGGATCAATAACTGCTTTGTAATACTTAATCTGAATTAGTCAAGCAATGAATTAAATATCAGTGGATATATAAAAAAATGGCTTAAAGGTCAAATTGGCCCTCAACAAAAAATCAAAAAACCAATTAAGCCCTTATAAATTTTTTCACTCAATTGAGCCCTCATAATTCAATTTATGATAAATCAAGCCCTCAAAATTTAAATTGTGATCAATTTAGCCCTTCCTTAACGTTGACCGTTATAGTTGACCGTTAACTCAAAAGTAGTTATTATGATGGTGACACGTGGCACACTCAGGACGTGCCATGTCATCAAAATCGTAAATAATCATTTAAAATTTTAAAAAATATTTAAAATTATAAAATAATATATTTAAAATTCAAAAAATATTAAAATAATCTAAAAAATATTAAAATTATAAAAATTTAAAAATAAAATATAAAAATTATTTAAAAAATTCAAGAAAAATCTAAAAAAAATTAAAAAATTTAAAAAAAATAAAATTATGTATAAAATTATAAAATATTTTTTACTTAAAATCAAAAAATATAAAAATAATTATAATAATTATTAAAAAATAAAATATTTATAATGAAATAATATTTATAAATTGTATAATTTTTTAAAAGAATACTTTTAATTAGAAAACCCAAATTTTTTTAAAAAATTCAAAATACCCAAAATTTTCAAATCCCTAACCCTACATTCCTAAATCCTCAAATCAATTTAATCGATGGTGGAAGTTGTTGGTGCTGTGGCAGATGACAGTGCTGGTGAGAAGAAATATTGAGGGAGAATAGGTTGGGCGATGCAAGGGGTGTCGAACGGTGAGAATGGGAGCAAGGACGACGAAGATGGGAGGGGTTTTCCCACGACGGGGAGTGGTCGGTGGTTGAATCAGTTCTAATGCTTGATTGAGTAATTTATGGGGCTTTTTCGAAAGAAATGAAACTTTGGGTTTTTTAGAAAAAAATATTATTTTATGTTTTTTATAAAAAAATTAAAGGAAAATAAGAAAAAATTAAATTAATTTTATATTTTATATTTTTTTACAATTTTTTATGAATTTTTATTATAATTTTGTATATTTTTTAGAATTTTTTAAAATCAATTTTGATGATGTGGCATGTCCAGACCATGCCACGTGTCATTCTATCTTTGACCGTTAGAGGGCATTGATGGTAAACGTGGTCAACGTTACGGATGAGCTAAATTGTGTGAAATTTTTTTATAAAGGCTTAATTGATTTTTAAATTTTTCGTTGAAGACCAATTTTACCTTTAAGCCTAAAAAAAATCACATTTTATATTTTTATTAAAACATAGACATTTTTAAGGTTTGTATTTGATGCACTATTGTCTATAACATCATTGCATTAAACATTAATAATCATTGTTTCTTATTAATGATGTGTTGTTGCAGGTCGAATGGGCATGTTTTGTCCATGTGTGTTGTTTGGGCAAAACGTGGAGACGTTGAGAGAAGACATAACGAGGAACGACGCCTGCATGTGCCATGCAGTGTGTGTGGAAGGAGGAATGGCGGCTGCGGCCGCCACTCTTATTTTCCACGGCATCGACTCCCAAACCTCGTTCCTCATCTGCGAGACACTCCTCTTTGCTTGGTGGCTGTGTGGGATTTATAATGGCTTGTTCCGTCAATCACTACAAAAGAAATATCATCTCAAGGTATGCATATTTATTCATGGAATTATGATCGGAGAAAGCCGTCGGTCTGTTCGATTTAGAAACAAAATCAATTTAACCGATCAATTTAGATCTTAATTAAGCTAAAAGAAACGATTTATAACATTGATTATATTAGTAGATTAAATTGAATTAAGGTTCGGATGTAAAATTAAAAAGTTTTAAACGTTTTTTAAATTGTTAAATTAACTTATTTTAATGGTTGATATTAAAACTTAAAATTAAAAACAATCCACTTTTTCGTAAAAAACTCCTAATTATCTTTCACTAATCAAAGGACCAAAAAAACGTATAAAACCCTTCTTTATCCTATTTAGAAATTTAAAATTTAGTCCTCTTACTTTCGCTTGATGACTCTAAGTTCCTATACTATTTTTTATTTGAAGATCTTAGTCATTCCACTGACTTTTGTTCAATTAATTTTAATTTGAATAAAAATATAAGCTTAAATAAAATAAAAAAGGTAAATTACACTTCATCTCACTTAATTATGAGTTTAGTAATAAATAAGTCAATTTTCTTTTAAAAGTTACAAACTGTCAATTAAAACATGGAAAATTATTCCATACACAAGGTTTAGTTTTAGGTTCAATTAAAACAAAAAGTTTCTAAATGTATTAGTTTTAGGGGTTTAGGGTTAGATTTTAAGGTTTAGTGATTTAGAATTGATGGATTGTGGTTGGAATTTAGGGGTTAGGGTTAGAATTTATGGTTTATAGGTTTAAACCTAAATCTCTAACCATATTACTCTATCTCTAAATCCTATCCCAAACCCATAATTATAAACAACTAAACTTAAACCCCTAACTTCTAAACCCTAAACGCTAAAATTAGACACTAGTTGAAATTTTGTTTCTATCGCTTGTGTATTGAATATAAATCCTTAAAACATTATTATAAATATGTCACTGGTCATTGAATATTAGACGAGAATAATAACATAATTTTACAAACAACAATTTTAGCCCTTAAAACTTTACAATATAACAAAACGAAATCGAATAAAATCGAACGAACCAGTTTTTCTTTATGGATTTATCTTGCAATTGTATGTGCGTGGTGTTTTATGCAGGACTCGCCGTGCGATCCCTGCCTGGTTCACTGCTGTTTGCATTGGTGTGCACTGTGCCAAGAACATCGAGAGATGAAGAAGCATATAAATGATAACAACGAAACGCCGATCACCATTATTAAGCCTCCTCCGGTTCAAGAAATGAACACCGTTACGACTACGGCCGCCGATGAAGATGATCGGAAAGAGGATCAGCCAGTTGCTTCATCTTCGTCGCCAAAGTCTCCATCGGCGAAGGATCGACAAATTACAGAGTTGGAGATACATCCACTGTAGTTATTCTTTTTTCTTTAACAAAAACTAATGGTTGAGGTGGATAAGAAAAAAAATTAGTTTTTGGTCCTTTTTTGTAAGCATTGAATTCATTGATTGAGGACATGGATTTATTATTATTATTATTATTATTATTATTATTATTATTATATTTTGAGTAAAACACACCCCAGATGATTGAATCATGTGTTTGGTTATAAACGAGTTGTTTTTTTCTCGACAAATATGATTTTATTAATAGAACATAGATCTAAGTTGTGTGTATCATTATAAATCCCCTAATCCTAGTTGGAGTAAAAGAGTACAACATAACTAGGTGAAAGATACAAGGTTAAAAAGACGAGCCGTTTCTTAAAGTAATAATTTGGTCATTTAATTAAAATTTTCTTACAAACATATCACTCTGTCGTTAAATTGAAATGAACGTTTAACGTGTCTTGGTATAGTAACTATTTTAGTCCCAAAACTTATAAATTTTATTAAGTTGGTTTTAATTTGAAAAGATTCAATGAATTTAACCCTTCATATTTAAAAATTCCATTAGTGAAATGATTGTGTATTCCAACATGCGATGTTAAGCACATAATGAGTTTGTTTCATTAGTTTTCCAGTTATCCAATTGTGAAATAACTATGTCTGTCAAGCTATCTTATCTATTGATTATCGAGCTAATGGATATAGCAAAGAGTGTGTCAAGTGAACGGATGGTGCAGTGTCAGAATTTTTAAATATAAATAGTTTAATTTATTAAATTATTTTGAATTGTGACCAAATTGATTAAACTGTTATTATACTATATCATGTTTCAATTTTAACGACGGAATAACATGTTTGTAACAAAATTTTAATTGAATGACTAAATTATAATTTTTTTTAAAAAAATTGAGTTATATTCAAACATATAATTGAATGACATAACATTGTTTTATCCTTATACTTTTGGTAAGAAAAAATTGCAGTGACTTATTTTTTTTACCTTTTTTGATTTAAATAAAATCTATTGACATATTATTTAGTTAAAGTATGATTAAGCACTTAAAATAAATACAAGTAATTTTACTTATTAGTAGGTGACATCTATGGGGTATAATTGAGTTAGTTGAGTTCGAGCTATAAAAAGTTTGAATTCAACTTAAATTTGAGGATCGAAATTTTATTAGTTCGAGTTCGACTTTAGTTAGATCTAACTATTCAAACTCAATTGATTCTATTGTTCGACTTTAAATTGGATATTTGTGTGAGATCCATTAATTACTCGATTGATCAAATATGTTCATATTGTCTTATTTTATATGGATTCTAATTTGCCTTCTAATGGAATTGTCTCTACTTAATAAAAAATTGGATATTTGTGCTTAATATCAAAATTAAGCGCCTAAATTATTTTTTGGTCAAAATACGAAAAAAATAAAAGTTGAGATATGTATTTTGACTCAAAAAATAGTTTAGACACCTAAAAAAAAAGTGATAGTTTAGAAATTTTGTAAGTATTAAGTCCTACAGTAATGTTGATCAGTTTCAATAGGGGTAAAAACACCACAGGTCTCCCTATACTATACTTTACATTGCATTTTAATCCCTCTACTTGAAAAATGAGTAAATCGATCCTTACATATTATAGAGATGAGCAAAATAGTCCCTTCATTAATATTTTCGTCCAATTGTACCAGTAACTGCTCATTTACCTTCCTCTCTAACATTTCATCTAAATCCCTAAATCAGTGAATAGTTGTTTATTTAGCTGAAGCATACCCAACATTGTGAAATCGACAAGGACTCTTGCTCATGGATATTTTTTTTCTTTGATAAGAGCTTTAATTTTGATTTTTTACATGGATTAGTTTTTTTGTAACATGCATGCCTATCTTACGGTCTATGTTCGGAGTGCGAGGGTGCCCCTCCCAATAATGCCGTCTCCAAAGTTTAAACTCGTATACTTTCCTTAGGAGTGCAATGTGCATTACAAGTGTTGGTACATGGATTACTTCTTTAAAGTTTTGTGAATTACCAATCCACGTAAACAAGACCAAACTCCACGTAAGCATTTAATGTGAAATTCTAATATAGGGATTATTATGGTTCCGTTGGATATATATGCCAAATGAAAGTTAATATTTAGAATATAGGGGATGTTAGGGGATATTTAGGGATATAAGGTATTTTCTACAGTGCAAGGGGAAGACGCCACCAGCATGTTTGACAAGTTCACTGTAAGGGTGCTATGCTAGGAAACAATTTTCTTTATGTGCTATTTTGGAAAAGAAAGTTTTAAATTGTGCTATTTTGATGATAATGCCTAGATATTAATATTGATAATATTTTTAGACTGATATGACAAAGATATCAAATCGATGTGCACATTTATAAGCATGACCAATACAATTATATTGATTGTAATAACTGTTTTTCCCCTCCCATAGAGACAACATGAAAAATATGTAGACAAACAGATTCAACCAACCGACATAGAAGGCGAAGCATGTGTTGGAATTCCTTGTAAGAGCGACATGAATAGGCTACTACAGTTACAAACCACTCTTTACATGTCCATCCTATATTATCACAACATGTTCCCACGATTCATTACTCCCACAAAACCAAAACAAAAATGGTTCACTGGTTGTTCGGAACTCCGTTGTTTTTTTTTTTTAAATCTTTTCTGTAATAACAATCACTGATTGAACGGCGGCACCACCCTTGCACCACCACTTGTCACCCACACTACCCGCCCAACCCATTGCTCTTACTAAATATGATTCACCGTTCATTATTCACTATACCATAACATATACAAACATTGTTCTTTGATTTTTCATGGTTCCATGGCTTTTATTATGGATCAAAGATCGAGCTTTAAGCATTTTTGTAAGGTTTGCAAGAAAGGGTTTGGGTGTGGGAGGGCTCTCGGTGGGCATATGAGGGCACACGGAATCGGCGACGAGAGCGGGAGTATCGACGACGATGATGTCGTGAGCGATTGGGAGGAGAAGTTCGGAGGGAATTCGGGGCATAACAACAAGCGTATGTATTCTTTGAGGACAAACCCCAATCGATTGAAGAGTTGTAGGGTTTGTGAGAATTGTGGGAAGGAGTTCTCGTCGTGGAAATCGTTCCTTGAGCACGGTAAGTGTGGCTCCGACGATGCCGAATCACTCTTGTCGTCCCCGGCTTGGTCGGCCGATGCGGAGAGAGGGTGTGGCAACGGTTGGTCTAGAAGGAAGAGATCCCCGAGGGCCGAGACAGGTGATTTCAATAGCGAAGAGGAGGATCTCGCTAATTGCCTTATGATGTTATCGTATGCTGCGGTCGGTCCGTTCGTGGCCGATACCGAGGCGGAGGAGTCGTGTGCTTCGGCTAGTAAAGAAGAGGATATCAAAAGGAATACCGTGAATTTCGTTGCTCCTATCGCATGTAGGGTACCAATAGAAAAACCTAAAGGTCTTGCCAAAGGGGTATTCGAGTGCAAAGCATGCAAGAAAGTGTTTAATTCACATCAAGCGTTGGGTGGACATAGGGCTAGCCATAAGAAAGTTAAGGGATGCTTCGCAGCTCGACTCGTTCACATCAACAACATCCAAGATGACGACAACCACGACGTTATCACACACGAAGAAATCCTCCCGACACAGTCGACATCCACCTTCCAATTCGATCAACGAACTAGCACTCCGTTAACGGCCTCGACATAAAAAAAGAAATCGAAAGTACACGAATGTTCAATCTGCCGTCGGGTCTTTTCGTCCGGACAAGCATTGGGAGGACACAAAAGGTGTCATTGTGTCACTTCGAATTCACCCGATACATCATCTCCGGCCAAGTTCCATAGGTTTCAAGATCAACAAATCGAGCACATCCACCAAAAACCGAAGCTCATCGATCACGATTCCAATCAATTGCTTGATCTTAAGCTCGATCTTAATCTCCCTGCTCCAACCGATCTCGACCGCATACGACTGAACCATGTGAACCCGTATCAGCAGCCATGGATAAGGATCGATCCCAAAGGAAAGGCAGCCATTATTGAAAATGCAGACAATGAAGCTGAAAGCAAGGTGAAGTTGGCAAAACTAAGTGAACTAAAGGGTATCAATATTGTGAGTGGAAGTTCTTCACCTCCATGGCTGCAAGTTGGGATTGGTTCAACAGCTAACGTAGGTTCTAACCCTTAAAAAAACATTATGACAAATATTGTTAATTCATATTTTTATTTAATTTATTTTTGTAGACAACATATATAATTTGTATTTATATACATTTACAAGTAAATTAAACTGTAATTACAAAATAAAACATGATTTTTTTCATGTCGACAAATAGTATATACATGTATTTTATCATGTTCATATATGTTATTATCATAGTATTTATATACATTTACAAGTAATTTGTTTACATTTATATAAGATTTTATATGAAAATAGTAAATATGAAATATTTATATATCATTTTGTTTATTTTTAATTTCATATTGTGTCTAATATTACTTATCGTATATACAGACAAAGTTATAATTTTTTTTGGCAGAAGTAAATTAAAACGTTAAAATATAATTGATGTAATAATATATTTAATTTTCGATGTTTATAATTTTTTCATAGTAATATTTATTTTTTAATTAATTTATAATTTTTTTGTATAAATAAATTATAAACTTTTATTGGGTGCAATTTGGCCCCTGCCTTTTGCTTTGATATGCAAATTAAACCTTAACTTTAACTTTTATCTATAGTTTGCCTCCTAACTTTTTAATATAAATTTCTCCTTCATTAAATATTTGAATTTGTATTAAATTAAAAAAACTAAAATATAAATGAACACTTCAGGTATTGTTAATTTATAGTTAAAAAAATTATTCATCATTTCAAAACGTACAAAAAAAATCAAAAAGTCAAATTGCATATTAAAACTAAAGTCATAGTCCAAATTACACCCGAAAAAAGACACGAGCCAAATTGTAGCTCAAAAGTAAAGTTAGGAGCCAACGTACAAAAAAATAGGACCAAACTGCAAATCAAAACCAAAGTCAAGGATAAAAAACACATTAACCCATATAAAAAATAACCAAGGTGTTTTTACTTTTTATTTATTTAATATTAAAATAAATATTTAAACATACTTTTTTTAGATAAGTGTCTAAATTTTTTTAGTCTAAAATAGATTCATAATATTTTATTTTTGACTCATTTTAAAAAAAATTAGGCAACTACTTTTTACACAAACAAAAAATATATTTTAAATATCTATCTAAAAAAATATAGTTTAGACAATCATTTTAATTTTTTTTTTAAATTTTCGCCATAAATGCTAAAACACACTTCCAGTCAACTCCTTTTCAAGAAACTTCCGGAAACACACTAACTAGGGGTTCAACCCGATCCGATTGATCCGGCTTGATTACCCGACGGTCCGAAAAATAGGATATTTTACTTAAAAAATTACTCGATCAAATAGGGTATTCGATCCGAGATTTTTTTCGGGTAATTTAGCCGGGTCTAGGCTGATTTTTGGTAAGCGGGTATCCGACCCGATACTTTTAATGTATTTATTTTTTAGTTTTAAATTATATTTTTATTTTAGGTTCTTAATATTTTTACTTAAAAACTAAATTTAAATCTTTAAATTATTTCTATGTTTGTATTATGTACTTTTAAGTTTTAAAATTTTTAAATATATTTTTATTAATTTGTTAATACAAGATTCGAAAGTAAAAACGAGATTAATATTTTTAATATATTTTTTAATAAACTTTAATATATATATCCAAGTATTCATCTTAAAATATTAATTTTTATGTTTAAATTATGTATTATAAATTTTTAAATTTTATGCGTTTATTATATGATTTTTTTAAAATTTTAAATTTTAAAAATAAATAAATAAAAAATATAAACTGAATACTCATTATCTGATTTTCTAAATACTCAAATTTCACGAGTACTGAATAATTGGTGCCGACTAAAACAAGCTAAAACACGGGTTAAAATATAAGATTCGAAAATGGGTACCTAAAAATGAACGCCCCTGAACGGTACCATCTACTGCCGCTTAAAATTCAATATTTTGTCGTCTGAAAGGCTGAAAAGACAATTGTACCCTTAATTCGAACCGGATGACGCTGTAAAATAGGAAAAAATGGGAATCCACCACCATTGTGAAGTCGAAACCAGGACAAACATCACTGTCCCACGTTCTTCCCTTTTTGTTTTCTCACCTTTCTCCCGCTCTCGAAGACCGTTCACCGTGAACCTCGCCGGAACCTGTCAACCGCTAGTTTCTCTGGCAGCCTCCGACGGATCCAATCACGATGAGCACCGGCGAACTTCTCAGCATCGAGCCTCAAGAGCTCCAGTTCCCCTGTAAGCATCTTAAAAGTTTCGCTCTGCTCTCCAGATCCATATCTTTCATCGTTTTAAGTTTGAGTTTTTGAGTTCGTCCAACTATTTTCTAATTCGCAAACGTTTATTGTCCCTGAATTAGTTGAATTGAGAAAGCAGATCTCGTGTTCCCTAAACTTGTCCAACAAGACCGATAATTATGTGGCTTTTAAGGTAATTGCTAGTTCTCAAAATAATTTTGGATTTTGTGCTAACATAAGAAGGCTTTGAATCAATCTTCTGTCTCCGTATGTGTGTTTTCATTTTTGCAGGTCAAAACGACAAATCCAAAGAAGTACTGCGTGAGGCCAAATACTGGAGTCGTGCTGCCTAGGTCTATGTGCAACATTATTGGTCTCTCTCTTGCACAAAATTTGAACTTAGATATCATTAGTTTAGTTGATCATGGTTAATGTTGAATCTTAGTAGTTTATTTTTTTTCTCTTGTTGTGTTAATTTTATTGCATCCGTTTGCTTTATTTTCACATTATAAGTACTTCTTATCGTTGTAACTTATTGGTCTATTTATTGAATCAGTTACAATGCAAGCTCAAAAGGAAGCACCTCTTGATATGCAATGCAAAGACAAGTTTTTGCTTCAGAGTGTGGTTACTAGCCCTGGAGCTACCGCGAAAGACATAACTCCAGAGATGGTATCCATAGAAACTCTACTACAGCTGATTTGAAAATTGGAGGTTTGTTTTTTTGGCTAATGTTTGCTTTTGAATGTGTCAGTTTAATAAGGAATCTGGGCATCATGTTGAAGAGTGCAAGTTGAAGGTTGTTTATGTTGCACCTCCTCGGCCTCCTTCCCCTGTTCGAGAAGGATCCGAGGAAGGCTCTTCACCTAGGGCTTCAGTCTCAGACAATGGTAGCTTGAATGCAGCAGAACTTACATCTGTGAGTATTGCTTGATTTTGTTTGACATTGAATAGGGTTTTAGTGTTGATCAATGTGTTCTTTTCAAACATTAATGAGTTGTGTTGTGGTTGTATGATTGGGCCTGCAGGTGTCAAGAGCTCATGTTGAGCGGCATGAACCACAAGACAACTCATCCGATGTAACTTCTCTCTTCATCTCTTACACTTTTATTTGCACTTTTAGTCTGGTTTGGAATTTTATGCTCCCTTAAAAGGAATATTGACAGGTTCCATCTTAGCCGATGAAGTGAATGGCATTCATGATAGCAGTTTTCTGTAGTTGCACGTGGTTGACTTTTTTCATTTGCATAACTGGCATGATTTAGGAATATTGCGTGATTAGTTTGTTATAAGTTGAAGGATGCATTTATGATACTGGTACTAATTCTTGCATTATGCATATTTGGGTGGAAATTTTATTGACTTGTGTCTATTCTCTAATCACCTGTCATCAAGCATGATTCAGCTGACCTTACTGATTTTGGGTGTTAATTTACATGGTAGTTTATCATCATCAGGTAATGACTATGAGGTTCATTTCTTTTCTCTTGGAGGGATATCTGTTTTTTAAGTTCAATTCTTCTTTTGAGATGGAGTGTCATTTAGTCAAATTTTTAATGAAAATCACCAACTTAGCAACGAGCATCCTCAATATTATGCCTTGAAGAGGACTCAAACCTCCACCTTCTTTAGCACTAGATTTTGACTTGTCAGCCTATATTTGCAAGCTATACATACTTGGTGTAAAGAGAACAATTTTAATATTCCCTTTGTTGCGTGAAAGACATTTCTTTTCTTGTCTAAACCCCATGGAGTTCATGTTGTTTGAACTTTTGTTCTTGTTTTAAAGCACTTGGATTGTAAATAATCTTGTACTTGTTTTTTTTGTTGTGTTGGTGGCAATTAACCAGAATTTCTCCTAGATTTGTAAAAATAAAAATGCTATCACATCCCAGCATTTGGGTATTGGATCTGAAGCTGGATGCACTAATGCCCATGAATGCCAGCCTCTTCCAGTTAAAACTTATAGAAGAAACTTGCTCATTTAATCTGAATACTTATGCTAAATCCACCTTTTAAAATTCAACTCTTATGTTATGTTTGGTCGGAGTGTTATTTTTTCATTACGTTTTAGTACACGAGCTAGCAATAAACTAACTCCACTTGGTAATTTTTAACCACTCACATGACTTAGATTGAACACAGAGAATGGATAAATATTATGTTTTTGTACTTGAGTTTCTACTCATCTTTCTAATTTCAAGTATAGATTTGTATTAATTCTTATTTATGTTTTGACAAACCATTTTAAAACTCATGTAATAATTAAATTAAGCTTTTCCCTTATGTTATTACTTATGTACCAAATGTGTGGCCTTAGTGTTGTCCTTTTAAATTCATTTGATGTGAGAAAAATGTATGGATGTAATGGCTCCCTTCAAATATGGCATTATCACCTTGTGAAGTCTTATATGCTATATCTTTTATCATAGGACTCATGTCGATGCCTCTTTTACATGATTTGATATGATAATAATCTAATTGAAATGTTTTAAAAGAATTATCATCTCTGAGGACCGAAAAGCCTGAAAAGGATGGCTAGCTAATAGTGATAATGTTCCTTTTTCCTCTATCACCGAAGCCATTCTAAAAATTTATAGTTATCCGAAAGGAAAAGAAAAAGGCCTTAAAAAGCATTGATGATTTTCTGTGGCATTTTTATTCAGAAAAATACTTTAATTGCAGGTAAGGTCTCTCATTTCCAAGCTAACCGAGGAGAAAAACTCTGCCATTCAGCAAAATAACAAGCTTCAACAAGAATGGGTAAGTTGATCCCTATTTTCTAAGAGTTTCTGGCAGTTCACTTTGGAATTAGATCTTTTTGGTCCTCAACTAGTAACAAAAAAGTTAATGAAATTAAGGACCAATTGCTAATAGACTTGTTAGATAAGTGCATCTCCATTCTTCCGCAGCTGTAGCAAAAAGAAAAAAATCTGTGGGCATTGACCTATTGTCAATGACATATCATTGTCTTTTTTATTGAGACTGAGAATGACAATTTAAAAGGAAATGTTATCTAAAAAAAGGAATAATGATACAGACAAATGCTGCCATTATACTAATTGCTTTATTATGTCTCACATTGAAATACGATTTGCAGGAACTCTTGAGACGCGAAACCAAAAGAAACCAGGGTGGTATTTCCTTCATGTATGTATTTCTTGTTGGCTTGATTGGCATCATTTTGGGATACCTATTGAAAAGAACATGACCCCCCCTCCGAGGTACATAATCTTCGATGCTCAATGTGTGGGCATGGAAGGGCATTGTTTGTTCACTGTATTACCGTGCGCCGAGAGTACAGTAGGATATTTGATCTTTCAACTGGGAACTACTGGATTTCATAATTGTTTGGCCAACACATGTTTAAGAGAAAACTAACTCTTTATTGTTGATGTTATGGTTAATTCTAGGGTTCTTTTTTTGTTCATGTGATTTGGTGGATTATTATTTGATACGCTAGTAGAGTTATAATGTTAATGAACGAAAATGAAAGTTATTTTTTCCTGCACCGTGTCGATAACTCGGAGAAGATGCATAAACTGATTTATGTATAATGTATAGGTGTCGGCGCCTGTTTGTAGCCTTTACCTTCATGATTAATTGCTATACATACAGAAAGGGTTATTGTTTTATCTCGAGCTTTCATCGCTCGGCCAATGATGTTTAGAAGCCTTTTCTTTGGAGCTTAGTCAACTTAAGAATTCATATAAGTTTACAACTCAAGTAGCAAATTGACCCCCCCCCCCCCGGCGAATATATTGTATTTAGTTTGGAACTCAGAACTGTCATCCCTTTTGGCGTTGTAATATTATACTTTTTTTTAGCCAAGATCTTTTTTTTCTTTCTCGAAGAAAGTTTTTCAGCCCATATCCTTCCAATAAAAATGTATATTATTGTAAAAAAAAAAGTAAAAAAAGAGGACTGTACCTCTCACAAAAGAATGATTCATCGGGCGTTGTCTACATCTCAGCCAAGAGACAACCCCGAGAGATAGTCCTTAATGTTCTGGTCGATGTTCTTGCGAGCTCACAAATGTTTGAACTTGACTGTTTCAAGTTCCATAATAGCACTCTTCACCAAAATTTAGTTAGATATCACCTCAATGTTATCCGGTGCATAATTATAGTTTAAAGGAACAGTGCAAAAGCACAAGAAAATGTAAGAGGAACAGTGCAAATTATATTGTTTTTAAAATTTAATCCATAAACTTATTCACTATTCCATACTTATATAACACTTTATTATATAGTATTGGTTTTTTTTTTCTTAACTCAAAATGATACTTGACTCAGACATTTTTGACAATAGTATATCACAAATTATTTAACACAAAAAATTAGAAATATTAATATTGTCTTAATTATTAAAATATTGTCAATAATACTTATTACAATTATATTTTTAACAACATATACATAGTGAAACTCAAACTTAAATACATGAGATTTCATTGACATTATTATAAACAACTTTGATAAAATCATTTTTTATTTGCCTCTAAATTATTATTTAAAATATTAAGCTTAAAGGCAGTAAAAAATCTTTGAACTTTTGAAAAAAAATTTAAATAAATTTTTAATTTTTTTCACCCAATTAAGTCATTGAACCAATAAATTAAATCAATTAAGCGCCCTTTTGACCAACATTGACCACTGAATCTTGACAGTTTTTTCGTTAGATATTACTGTTACATGATACACTACAGTTCTATCACAGGACATTTACAATTTTTTATAAAAAATATAATTTATAGGATAAAGGACTTAATTGATTCAATTTATAGGTTTAATGGCTTAATTGGAAACAAAAATAAATCAAGGGTTTAATCAATTTTTTTTAAAGTTTAAGAACTTGTTGCACCCTTAAGCCAAAATATTATATTAAATTAATTGCAAAAATATAAAAAAATGTTAATATATACTGTAACTATAAATGATCTATATAACTGATTTTTATATGCTTTAAGTCTATTGCAAATTTTTTGAACAATTCCTACTTAGAAGATGGGGAGGTAAAATTTACTCCTAATGAATATTGGCCTTAATTTAGAAAAAGGGGAGAGTGTCAACTGATAACTTTTAGTATGCGCTTTAGAGATTGTTGACAAATCTATTGTCATATTTGATATTTAAAGAAAATTACAAAATCTATTATTTTCTTTGCTTATTTAATTTATTTTGCTACAAATATGGCAAGTATATCTCTACCTACCAAGTGCATAATTGCAATGAATATTAGGTTAGAAAATGACCTAAAAATTAATCTATAAAATGTCTAATACACATCATACTTTATACATCACCGTCTTATCATCTCTGAATCAACTCTTATTTCATCTCTAAACAACTACAAAATAACTTATCATGGCGTCGTTTCTCTGGTCGTCGTTCTACTTGTAGCTTTTCGTTAGTGTACACTATATTTTTCTATTTTGTTATTCTAATAATCTTTATATACATACATGTGTAATTTCTTTTAGAAATAAAAACATTTAAATGATAAAAAATTATTGTTTAATTTGTATATGTATCAAACACGAAAGCATGTCATAGTGATATGGAGTGTCAGTTCACGTGTCCACGTACCTTTGATATTGCTATAGTCACAAATATGCTTTGTTAAAAATAAAGTAATCAAAATCTATTTTAAAAAATAAAGTAATTAAAATAAAGGAAAATAGAAATTTACTATTATAAACTTTTTTATCAAAAATTTAATAACACTATTACTTAAAAATTGATTTTCATGATTTATGGAAAAAAACATGTCAATTGTTTTTTTAGAATGATTATTAACTCAATATAACGTCTTGAAGGAAAATATTAATACACAATAAAATTTTGAATTACAAGAAAGTGTAACATTAAGGTATTTGGAGGACTCATAGTAATTACAAAAATGTAATTATTAGGGTATTAATTACACTCTTTCTCAATCAACAAGCAGTTAGTTTAGTGAATTGGGCTGAGAGAGTCGCCCCTATAATGAGGTTTTGTAAAACCCGATCCAATTTAGGTGATCAATGAATCGAATATCAGTGATTATAAAAAAAATTACACCATTTCACAATTACAAGAAATTATAATTATCTTTACATCTTTGGTTGACAAAGTATCATTTCACAAACTTAATGTACTTACTCTAATTTTTTTCTTTTCACTAAGAGTTTTTTTTTGTTCGAATTCTTTTCACTAAGAGTTAAAGAGTGTAATGGCGGGTTATCGAATTCACTGAGAGACAAGTTATAACGGTTACAAAAAATATTAGGTATTATGCTAAAAAAATATCCCTAACGCTTGACTAAACAGTTATTTTAGCTTTTATTCTTGTTTTTGAAGTAATTTAACCATCAACATTTCATTTGGGGTTAAAATAACCCTTCTGCGGATGAAAACTGTTAGTCAACTAATGGTAAATGACTTCAAATGATGTGACAAACCTACATGGTAGTGCACGCCGCGATAGCAATGTCATATAAGCAAATATGCTACCTTTACAGAACTACACATTAGTCAAAAAATAATTTTATAAAATTATATAAAATAATTTTCTTCATACGCGTCATTCTGTCAAGTCATTTCAAGTTGCTAAGCTTTAGTTGACTAACAATTTTCATTCATGGAAGGGTTATTTTGACCCAAAATAAAATATTAAGGGATAAATTGTTTCAAAAAAAAAGAATAAGTAGTGTGGA
Source organism: Hibiscus mutabilis (assembly GCA_019671005.1). Lineage (NCBI taxonomy): Eukaryota > Viridiplantae > Streptophyta > Magnoliopsida > Malvales > Malvaceae > Hibiscus > Hibiscus mutabilis. The sequence goes on along the minus strand of CM033749.1, from coordinate 3,102,242 downwards.
GCCACATGTAGTTTAGGGGGTCAATTGACCCCACTTGATTTATTGTGGTGTGTGATTTTCAAAGAGTTAAATGTGGTTTTTAAGGAGTTAGTGTACCAATTTTCATGAAAATATTAGAATTGACCCACTTAATTTGTTTGAATACGGGGTCAACAATATCTATATTGTAGTGATATGAGAATCCTAGTATCCTAAAGTTTATTATGACCTCACTATATGATAATTCTAATTTTGCCACTGAAAATAAGGGTCAAAATGATTATTCAATCAAATGTTGGAGATTTTTTTCACATTGTGCCAAAATATTATAAATTTTGTGCATAAAAATTACTCTAAATAAACTTAATGGAAAGAAAAGAAACTATTAACCAAAAAAAGAAAAAGAAAAAGAAAAAGAAAAAGAAAAAGAAAAAGAAATCTTCATCGTAATTGTTGTCATTAATAATGAGTCACGGACCGTGAGGGTAGACTAACCCTCTTGAACTAAAATTGGCGTGGAGACGACGGGAAAAAATCAACACCAGTTAGCGTCGCCCGGAATGAAACCGGAGAATTTCAGTGTGTTAGACTGAAGTGATAACCAATTGGTTATTATACAAGGAAATAAAATTGGTATTAATTTTTTTCACCAATTTATATATCGCATATGAAATAATATAAAAAATATATATGTATGTATATCATATATGATTATAGAAAATTATTTAAATTGTATCCAATTGGTATATTAACTTTATACAAATTTATAATTAAATTTGAATAGAAACTTGAATAATTTGACTTGATCTGACTCGAATATCATAAACTCGACACAAAAAAAATTAAATTAAATTTGTGTTGTAAATAGAATTAGTAAACTATACTAACTAAAAAAAAATATTTAACTCAACTCGATAGAATACTCATACCTAATTAGTATTATCAACAAATCCAATCATAAAAAATAGTTACAAGGTCCCCTTGTTTCATGTTTTTTGACTTCTGACCAACTTTTTTGCATTTTGTCTTCTGTAAAGCTGAACTAGACAGCACCCATGTCTAAATTCAGTGAGAGAGTAGCGTATTAATTAGGGTTCAATTAATTTTATTTAATTTATTATGATATAATATTTTTAAATAGTTAAATAAAATTTTTAAAGAGTTAGTATAAAATTTTTCATAAAAATATTAAAATTGACCTAATTTAATTTGTGAGGTATGAGATCAACAATATTTATATTATAATAATATGAGAATTCTCATAACTCATACTTTATTCTAATCTTACTATATAAAAATTCTGGCTCCGCCACTATTTTAATCCCATAGTAGATGGGAATCCTCTTAAATATTCCTTACACTATTTTTTAACCATAATATTTTATTTAAAATCTTCAATTATTAAAATATTAAGTTTTAAATGCTCATAAATTCAAATAATTTGAATTGATTCGATTTGAATTTTGTAAACTCAATTTAGAAAAATTCAAATACTAAAATAAAACTCAATTAATTCAAAATATTTATCTCGTCTCGATCAAATATTCACCCATATCTTATCACCAATACAATCTGACCTTAATTTTTAGCACAACTAAACTGGTGTTCCTTCTTTTTTTTCACATTTGAAAGGCCCCTCTTTGACTTTACCTACCAAACCCTAACCTGCTTCCAAATTATTTCCCACCTAAACATTATATATATATATATGAAAAACATTGATATACAGACCATGTAATTTTTAGTTTATACGTACCTTTTAATTTTAAGGGTAAAAATTTTTAGTTTATACGTGCCTTTTAATTTTAAGGGTAAAAATTTTAGTTTAGGGTTTAAATTTTAAAAGTTTAGGTTGTAGGATTTATAATTTAGGTATATGGTTTAAGGTTTAGAGTTTAGTTTAATTTAGTTTTAATTTGAGGGAATCTTAACCTAATTGTAAAAGCCTTGCTCTGGATATAGCATGTTCCCATCTTATCAGTGGAATCTCTTTTAGTGTATTTGCATTACAAAAAGAAGTTTGTTCAAACTTCATTTTCAAACAAACAAAGAAAAGAATCACTGATGAGTCAACTTAACTGAACTTTAGATTTGTATAAGTTTTTTTTTTTTTTTTAACTTGTAAGGTCGTAAATGAACTAAACGTTCAACGAATTATTCGTAGAGAAGTTTGTTTATGTTCGTTTAATTATTAAACGAACGAACACGAATAAAATTTATTGTTCGTTTAATTAAATGAACTAACACGAACAAAGGGTTCATTCGTTCATTTACGTTCGGTAATTATGTTCGTTTAAATTTATTTTCCTATGTACATTTATATTTATTATTTTTCATAACAAAAATATTATATTTTAAAAATTAATTTATTTACATATGTTCGTTCGTTGGTTAAATTTATTCATATATGTTTGTTTATGTTTGTTTACAATTTTAACGAACGAACATGAACATACAATTATGTTCGTGTTTGTTCGGTTAAAACTAAACGAACGAACATGAACATACCTCCGTTCGATTCGTTTACATGCACTGGTAATTATTTTTTGGAAAATTATTTCATGCACCGGTCGTGAACTTTTTTCATAACCGAACCTCTAATGTTGACATGTGTTCTATTTATCTTTTTAAAGTTTGAGGAAGCGTATAGATTAAAGATTAAAGTTTAGGGTTTAGAATGGTTTATAGTTTGAAGTTCTTAAATAGAACATATGATAATATTTGAGGTTCACTCACTATTAGGAAAAAAATTCACTAACAGAGTATGGAATCATTGCACTTATTTTTGAGGTTTTTCGTGCTTTGGGTACAATTAAAGTTCGTATAATAATAATTTTTTTAATCTAATTTACTCTATTTATAATACCAGAATCTAACTCATAGTGCTTTGGGATTATTGATGCTAAAGGAAGGATTTGGTCTAAGCTTGTATGAATTGTGGTGAGGTGAAAGCCACTACAAAGTGTCGGTTAAATGCATCACAAAGGGACTTGAAAACATACATAAAAAGCTACAAGCATCCACAGGCTTTTTCATTAGCAAGCTTGCAAGGCATGTAAAGCCTACTTTGAAGCAATGATTACATGATACTATAGTCCAATTTGGTCACTTTTGCAATGAAAATAAAAACTAAATACTAGTTTTTTGTACTAATCACATGAATTTTTGTTCAAAACACCTCCATTTCACTTTTTTTTTCCTTTGATTTTTTTTACGAAATCTAGTTAAAATCGTTGAAAATTCATCAAAATATTCAATGTTCTTATACTCTAACTTATTCCGACGACCGTCCGTTAAAACTACTATAAGAAAAGAGTAACTAAAATGAATCAGACTAGAACCAACACGTATTGAATATATTGATAAGATACATTGCACTCCGAAAGAGATGATACAAGTTCAAACCTTAAAGACGACATTGTTGAGAGGGGCAGCCACACACTCCGAACATAGACCGTAAGACGAACATGCATATTATAAAAAAAATAAGGCTAGGGTGCCATAGTTTAGGGTAAAGCTAAAAAACGACGACTTTCGATTGAAACTTAAATTCTTATCAATTGGGTAACATTTTAGGTTAGACTAGTTAGGTTGGAACTGCGTTATTTGTAACATTTTAAGTAGTAACCAATTTTTTTATCAATTGAATAACATTCTAGGTTGTAAACAAAATTATTACGTTATACATAACCTAAAATGTTGTAAATGGGATTTTTACCAAATTGATAACATTTTAGGTTGGATTCTACCTCATATAGTATTTTAGGTTGGAACCTAAATTCTTACCAATTAGATAACTTTTTAGGTTTGAGACCTTAAATTGGCCTTACCCTAAGCTATCGCACCCTAGAACTACCGAACTAAAATTTCAAAAACTCATCCGAAATATTCCTTACAATTTTAAGGGAAAATATTTCATGCATTAGCGGTGAAAATATTTTTTTTTTAAAAATGCATTAGTATTAGGGTTTAGAGATTTAGTTTAGGGCTTATGTGTTTATTTTTAGAGATTGTAGTTATAATTTAAGATTTAGGTTTTAAGATAATATGTTACGAATTTACATCTTAATCTATACTCTAAATTTTAACCACAATCTCTAATCTAAACACCAAACCCTAAACATAATCTCTAAACCTGAATACTAATACACTTATGAAATTTTTTTATTTCCACGTATAATAATTAATTTTAAAATAATATTATTTTTATTTATTTGATATTATTATTATTATTATTATTAAAATGGTGAAAATCACTCTCTCCACTCTCTAAGCATAATCATACCTGCCTTGGAAGGCATCCAAAGCACAAATCCAAAAGCAAAAAGCCAGTCGGCCTCTTTTCTCGAACAAAAAAACAAACACAATTCTTTTCTTTGGCAGAGAGAAGCAAAGGAAACCTTTCCTTTCCTTTCCATCTTTTCCTTTCTTTTCCCATTTCCAGGAAAAATGAATGGCAACAACTCCTATTAAACCCCCACAAATCTCCGAAATGTTCCAGAAATTCGCCTTAGCTTTCAAGACCAAGACTTTCGAGTTCTTCGCCGACGAAGAAGACGGCAATCACAACAACAGCGCCGATGGATTCTCCCTCCTCGACTCCACCGAAGACTTCATCACCGACCAGAAAGTCGTCGTCATCAAGCCCGACCCACCTCCCAATTCATCTTCCCCCATTAATAAAGCCCCCCACGATCGAACCATCGATACCCAGATCGCCGAATCATTGATTTCCTCTGTTTTCGCTACTGTTTCTTCGTTCGAAGCTTCGTATCTTCAGCTACAAACCTCGCACGTGCCCTTCGTGGAGGAAAGTGTGAAGGCAGCTGATAGAGCTTTGGTTTCTCATCTCCAAAGATTGTCTGATTTGAAGCGTTTTTACAGGGAAATTTTGAAGAATCCCGGTTCTGAAGTCGGGTCGGGTCTGGGGTCTTGTTCGGAAGCGCAAGTGCAAGAGAATCAAAGCAGGTTGAGGATATTGGGGATAGTTTTGAACCGTTTGCAGGAAGAGATTGATGAAAAAGACAATAAGTCTCGAGTTTGAGGAAGAAATTAGCTGAGATTCAATGGTCTAACACCAAATTATCCAAGAAATTATCCGGTAATCTGAATTCAACTTGTGATGTTCTTTTGACCGTTAAGGTATTTCATTCTGTTTTGCATGATGCTTGTAGAGCAACTCATAAGTTCAGTGAGATTTTGATTGGTTTGATGAGAAAAGCTGGGTGGGATCTTAATTTGGTGGCCAATTCGGTTTATCCTGATATTGATTATGCTAAGGAAGGGCACACTATATTTGCTTTTCTATCATATGTTTGTTTGGGCATGTTTCGAGGTTTCGATTCCGAATGTTTCTGTTTGTACGAGAATGAAGATATTTGTGATGGGAATAAGGGTACTTGTTCATTGAAGCAATTGCTCGAACATGTATGGAGCAACCCCATGGAGTTACTAAGTAGGGACCAAAACTCTGGATTTTCAAGATTTTGTGAGAAGAAGTATCAAGAGCTTATTCATCCCACTATGGAATTTGGATCGAAATGAAGTCGTGCTGAATTCGTGGAGATCGTTGAGCATATTCTATGAGTCATTTGTTAGCATGGCTAGTTCCATGTGGACACTTCACAAGCTGGCCTTGTCATTTGATCCTGTGGTTGAGATATTTCAGGTCGAAAGAGGAGTCGATTTTTCGATGGTATACATGGAAGATGTTACCAAGAGATGTAACTTGCCTGGACAAACTAAGGTGCAAGTGGGGTTCACAGTGGTTCCGGGGTTCAAAATCGGAAGCACTGTGATTCAGTGTCAGGTCCATTTAGGTGGGTCACAATGTAAAGGGTAATTGCTCAAATATTGGACCATGTAGAGAACCAAGTTATACTGAATCTTCTCTTTTATAGAAAGGTTTTTGGAACAAAGGTTATTTCAGTTTGAATCTTCGGGTGCAACCCTTGAAGGTCCGTCGAGATTGTAGATAAACTGTATTTACATTATGACCCCAGGACCTAAAGACCGAGTAAAGACTTACTGTATACTAACTCTGCTGCTGAAGTTTGCACTGAGTTCGAGGGAGTGACTGCGGTAAGGCAGCTTCTTGGCTATCTTCTGATAGTTAACCGAATTTCCAGTTTGTGAATTTCTTTTCTTACAATTCGCTTGTGAGTCCATGTAGAAATGACTGTATTTTGACTCAAGATAAATACTACAGCAAATGTGTATCTACATAATTGTTGCTTATACAGCTAGGCTTTCCATTACAAGTTGTGTCTTTGATTAAAGCAAATATGTTAAAGAAACTTGCACTTGCTATTTTATCTTGGTCTAGTTTTGTAATGGCTTTATGTCGGCATGGCTTTTCTTGAATCGATTCGAATCTGGACTTTAGTGATCTTGCATTTGTGTCTTACCTTTCTTGGATGTGATCAATGCAATTCATCTTTTTAGACTTGAATCACGAATTATGTGAAGGAAATGTGCTTGAACTTCAATTCCATGATAATTGTTGTTATGAATCTCTAATTTACTAACTTATCTTTGTTGCTGAGATTTTTCGATTTGCAGTAGTATAAAAACAAGCATGGCATTCTACTCTGCCCCAATAGGGACATCTAACTCTGCCTTTTCCGATATTCCGTTGCCCTCTATCGTGATAACCGGTGTGAAACTGTTGGTTATACTTTCTGCAGGTAAGTTTGCATTTTGCAACAAATAAAATCTAACCCGAGACAGAAAAAGCTTCCTTGTATAACATTTTTGAACTCCTTAATTTAGTCAATGATATCATGATTCCTTGAGAGTCTGCATTGAAAAATTAACAAAATTGCCAAAGGTGCAGTAAAGATTGGCAGTTTATGAAGTTGATTGGGCTTGTTATTTAGCTATGTGTTTTCTCATCATTTTTCTACTATGTGCCTTGTGGACATTATATATGTTATCTTGCATGAATCTATGTTGTGTCCTTGATTAAAGAGTTTAGAATGAAACTGCAACAGTGTTGACCCTTAAAAACTCAACATACATGATTGAAAATTTGTATTATTCAATTAATGATTCTTTTTGTTATTAAAGATTGAAGGTCAAATTGAAAAGAAGTTGTAAATGCAGGGGATTAAAGAGTCATTTTGTCTTTTTTATAGCTTCTAGGCCAATAATTTTATGGGAGGGTCAATATTTTTAAATAAAAAAAATAGTGCATGGTTCAGTTTTATATTAAATTTTGAAATAGCGATAGAATTTTGACATATTTAAAATCAAAATGGCATAATTCAAAAGAAGGATGTTCATTGTTTGACTATAACTAAATTAACCTATCGAACCGAAATTTAGTTCGGTTAACCGGTCGGATAATTAGGTGTTTGATCGGTTAACGCTCGAAGAGATTTTTAAAATTCAATTTGTTTTGAAATTGATTAATTAATTAAAAATATTCAATATTTAATATATTATATATATTAAATATACTTTTCTAGGCTCATTAAAATGTCAAGAAAGTCAACTAATTTTCAACTCTAGACCTATTAAGATTTTAAATAAAAATACCTAAAATAACTTAATCTAACTAAAAAAAAACACAATACATAATAAATTTCGGTTAATTCAAAACTCAAGATATTATTCAAATACATATATAACTATGCTTTAATACTCTAGTTAAAGAATTTTTAGTGTTGACCCAAAACATTAGCGTGAGAGATTAAATTCAGAATTTCTGGTAGAATTGTTAACGGAGACAAGAAGACATGCCTCATATGGTATTATATAGGATATATTTTTATATTGCATCATGTATAGAGTATGAGCAGGGACGGAGCTAGGATCAAGAATCGAGAGGAGAAAGAGTCTATTAAGCCTATAAATTTTAAAAATTAAGAGGGACAAAGACTTTATTTTACTAATATTTAAACTAAAAATGACCTAAAATATAATTATACTAAAAAATCTGGGAAGGTCAACAACCCTTCCCAACCTATTAATGCCTTCGTCCCTGAGTATGAGACGAATTTGTGTTAATTTTGTAGTTCATATATATATATATATAGATAAAATAAATTTTTCTTGTTATTTTATACTATACAACACCAAATATGATTATCAATCAAGTTAATTTTTATGTAGAAATATAAACTTTTTTTTAGCTTACCCGTATCATTGGCCACTTTCTCATGCCTTTTAATCCTTTAAAATTTATACCAACATAGGTTTTGCAATGATTCCTAACAAATCAACGACAATAAATTTTATTGTGTAAGGTTTATTTTTTTCTTTTTCTTTTTGCTTGCGTCAAAATATATATTTTAATTTTTAATTATATAAAATTATTATTTATGTTACATCATGCATGAATTATGAGAACTTGTGTTAGCATTGTAGTTCATTTGCTGGTATATAGAGATAAAAGAACATTTTTTTTTATTTTCTATTTTATACTATACAACATCAGAAGTGATTATCAATTAAGTTAATTTTTATGGTATCTGCAGAAACATATCTATTTTTGTACATAACATGTATCACTAGCCCCTGCCTCAATGCCTCTTAATCCTTTAAAACCAATACCAACAAGGGTTTTGCATTGATTAATGCCAATAATCTTCATTATGTAAGGTTTGTTTGTTTTTTCTTTCTTTTGCTTGTATCAAGATATTTATTTTAAATTTTAATTGTATAGTACTCTCTCTTCCCATTCAATATGTTTAGTAAAAGTTAAAATTTTATAATTTTGACCATAATTATTTTATAAAATATTTTTTAAAATATTTTTTCATATTTTTTTATCAGTAATAAATTTAAAGTAATAATGAGTCAAAATTAAAAAAATTGACCAAAAGAGTCAATACTGGACATATTAAATAGGACGAAAGGAATACTTATTTTATATCGCATAATGCATGAATTATGAGATGATTTTGTGTTAGTATTGTAGCTCATTTGCTGGTATATGGAGATAAATGAACTTTTTCTTACTTGATATTTTATGCTATACAACATCAGAAATGAATATCAATCAAATTAATTTTTATGGTATATGCAAAAATATGTATACTTTTTACCTAACTCGTATCACTGTCCACCGTCTCATGCCTCTTAATCTTTCAAAACCAATATCAACATAGGTTTTGTAATGATTTCGAAATCAACGACAATAAGCTTTATCTTGTAAGGTTTGTTTTTCTTTTTTTTCTTGCATCAAGATCTTTAATTTAGTTTTAAATTATATAGTACATGTTTTATGTTGCATCATGCATGAATTATGAGACGAGTTTGCGTTAGCATTGTAGTTCATTTGTAGGTATATGAAAATGAAGAAATATTTTTTTACTTGCTATTGTATACTATAAAACATAAAAAATGATTACAATCAAGTTAGTTTTGTATGGCATATGCAGAAACATGTTTAACTTTTGTACTTATCTGTATCACTAGTCATTGCCCCTATACCTCTTAATCCTTTAAACCAATACCATCAGAAGTTTTGTACTAATTCCGAACAAATCAAGGACAATAATCTTCATAGTGTAAGATTTGTTTTTTTTCTTCTTGTGTGAAGATATTTATTTTAATTTTTAATTATATAGAATATGTTTTATGTTGCGTCATGCATGGATTATGAGACGAGTTTGTATATGGAGGTGAAAGAACCTTTTTTTATTTGCTTTTTTATACTATACAATATTAAAAATGATTATCAATCAAATTAATTTTATGATATAACCCTTACAACACAAGGCTTATACCCCAAAGTCTTGTTAAACCCTCTCTTACAAGAGAAACAAATAAGCAAACTAGGGAAAACCTCACAAGGTTGATTGTTTGCAATTCTAAGCTCACACCCAAAGCCTAATACTTGAGCATATATAACAATTAAACTCACAAGCGTGTTCTACAAAGAAAAATGACAATTAAAGCACAAAAACATTTTCTCTAAACATGAATGTTGGTAGTATTGTTTCTTATGGTTGCATGGTTGTTTGAAGGTCCATTTTAAGTCCTCTAATGAGTTTTTGACCGTTATTAGCCATTGGGGATGTTTTAGAGCCGTTGGGGACTTTAATTCATGCATTTAATGCACTTTTGGAGCAGAGCTATCAGTACACGAGCTTAGGTATCGGTACCTGCCTCAAAGAAGAAAGAATAGTTGGGCAATAAATGCACTGGGTACCGATACACGATACAGACATATCGGTACATGCCCATCGGTATCGGTACAGCTAAAGCTATATCGGTACTCAATTTGGCTACTAGAATTTGCTAAAACTCGAGGACAAAGGGCCGTATCAGTACTCGAAAAACTGTACCGATACGGGCACTCTAGGTATCGGTACAGATCAATCTGTATCGGTACTCAGTGCATGTTTTTCACTTTGTCTATTTAAAATGATTTAAAACATGTCAAAAACCCTTTGAAAACATTTCAAACATATTTTTCAAGTTTATGGAGTTTTGAAATATTTTTGCAAATTAGTTTAAGTCCAAAAATATTTTTCTTTAAGTTATATTAAAATCAAATATATCAACAATCTCCCTTTTTTTATATAACGAAACTACTTGAAAACTTGTTTTTTGTGAAAGCTCACCCTTAGAGAAATATTTTTAAAAAAGAGAATATTTTTGAAAATATCTAAAGCTCCCATTTTTCTTTTTAAAATTGGATTTTTAAACCTATCACTCTCCCTTTTTGTTATATCAAAAATAATTTCAAAACTAAGTTTGAAATCACAAGTTCAAAACACCAAATGTTGAAAGGATAAAACTAACCATTGAAAATTAAGTACCAATTGATAGGAAATATCAATCGTTGGTATACAATAATATTAGAGAAAAGAGACAAAAAATTATCATGAAAAGAATTTTAGAAATGGCTCTTTCTTACTCAAGCAACAAATAGATTGTTAGTCCAACAATTGAAGAGAAATAAATTGAATTTCAAATAAATAAAACAAATAAACCACAAAATTCAATAAAACATATCATATAAGAAATAATCATAAAAGCATACAAGGTATGGCAAAAAAGGAGACAAAATAGACCATATTTATCTACGCATACCGATACGGCAAAAGTCGTATCGTTATTTGGTTGAAGGCCGTATCGGCACAGTATGGGCTGTACCGGTACCGAAGGCACGAAAATGGTGAAAATGCAGCAAAAACAACTTAAAAGGCCTTACAACTTAGTTTTAAGTTGATACAATGGCTCTATTAAGTTCTAGATATACATTTTGCACATTTTGCTACACATGCTTCTCAATAACATATTTAACACGTATAAAGCATGATTTCACCAAAATCAACCAAACATTACAAGTTTAAGGCCAAAAACATGTAACTCATGCAATTTGAGACTCCCACTAACTATATGCAATTTATGCACAACATGGAGTCATACAAACATGCTTAGATCAACATGAAAATTAGACATGGAATACGATCAAGCAATTGCATGAAACTTAAAATTACCACTTGAACCAAGGTAGGATGTTAAGCCTTCTCCAAGTGTCCTTCCTCCTTTGTGTGTCAAGAGCTTTCAAAATTTTGACTTTGATCATCAATGACTCAAGCACACCTACAAATATACAATCAAGTAATTTTTGGTATCCAAATTGCTTTGGATCCAATGGCATTAGTCTCAAAAATTTTAGTCCCCTTAAGAATCCATTTTTCAATGTCTTCCTTTTTGTTTGAACAAATTAGTCCCATAGGAACCCAAATGTCCTTAACCATTTTGCACTTAAAAAATCTAGGGGAACTAGATTGTCTTTGGTAAAATTTTGATTTTACAAAATTATTTATGGAGCATTCTCCATTTTCCCTTTTAAGATTTTTGTAAAACAAAACTTTTTCATTTTTAAAATCATAACTCCTTTTGATGATCTTCTTGAACTTTAGAAAGCAAAATTTGCAAGTTTGAAATTTTTACTTCGAAATCTTTAAAAATAACTTGCATTTGATCAAGCTTGCTTTCAAGTTCAAAATTAGTTTTGGAAAGCAATTTATTTTCGATTTTAATTTTGAAATTAATTTCTTGTTTTTCAAAAATGAAGCTTTAAACTCCAAAACTAAATCATCGTAGGCTTTTTGTAACTCATCAAAAGTATATGACTTTAAATTAGATGAGTTAGAAGTTACCTCTTTATCTTGGATGGCCATTAGACATAGGTTGGCTACCTCATCATTGGTGAAGTCCTCTTCATTACTCCATGTAGCCACAAATGCCTCCTTCTTATGGCTTGATCCTTTCTTCTTGAAACAAGGGCAATCGTACTTTGTATGCCTCAGTTTCTTGCATTCGAAGCATATGATGGGATCCATCATCTTCATCCTCGATTCTCGTCTTGATTCTTCATTTTCTTGCTTCATGAATCGAGTGAATTTTTTAAAGAGCTTGACCATCTCCTCTTCTTCATCTTTACTCTCATCTTCACTTAATTCTTCTTGAATTCTTGAGGAGAATTTAAGAGCAACATTCGATTCTTCAATGCATTGCTCTACTTTCTTCTTCCTCTTTGACATCATCATCTCATGGGTTAGCAAAGATCCCATAAGCTCATCAAGCTTAAACTCTTTCAAATTCTTTATTTCAATGATTACCATCTTTTTGGAATCTCATGACTCGGGAAGTGAGTAAATTAACTTCCTCACAAGCTTGTCTGAATTATCTCTTCAAATCCTTTAAGCTCGTTGACTATGGTGGAGAATCGATCGAACATAGCTTTGATGTTTTCTTTCGGGTCCATCTTGAAGTTCTCATGGTTGAGGTTGAGAAGTCCAATATTGGTTTCTTTCACCTCATTTGTACCTTCATATGCGACTTCAAGTTTGTCCCATAATACATTGGCATTTTCACAAGAAGAGACTTTAGAGTATTCTTCTAGACTAAGTGCACAAAAGAGAATGTGCAAGGCCTTTACATTGAGCTTCATCTTCTTACGATCTCACTCCATTATGTATTACTTCTTTGTGAAACGAACGGGCCATCAAGAATGATATCCCAAAGACAATAGTCTTTGGCTTTCATGACATACATCATCATATTCTTCCAATAGGAGTAGTTGGCACCATTGAAGTAAGAAGGCTTGTCGATGGATTGCTCCATGAACTCTGGTTGATGTAGAATGGTTGAGCACCTCAAGGATCAACTCTAGGATGTTAATCTGACTTAGAGATGAAGCTCTGATACCAATTGTTTTGAGGCTCGAACGATCAACCAAGATAGCCAAGTAGGGGTGAATTAGATTTTGAGTGATAGCGGTGGAAGCAATAGAATTTAAAAAGTTTGACACAAGGATTTATAGTGGTTCGACTTTCTAACCAAAGTCTACATCCACTACCTTAGCTTCTCCTTAAGGATTTTCCCAAATTCACTCTTGAATGTCTTTCCCTTTTCTCGTGTGTCGTGACCATTTTTTGAAATCGAATGTGAAAATAGCCGACGATCGAAATTTTTGAAAATTAGGGTTTTCTGGCCATTTTTAATTTAATCTTAAAAATTTAGGGGTTTTCGTATTAAATTTGATTTCCCTTTATTTATCATTTATAAAATATTTTGGAGTCACCACCGATCACTTCGAGGTAGACCGGACACCGGCAAAACAAACCAGAGATTCTGTCTTAAAAATTGGGTTCGGGAGTCGGTTACGTATGGAGAAGGATTAGCACCCCCACAAACGCCCGTTATCGGTACCTTAATTTTACGTGGCATTTTGGCATTTCAAATAATTATTTGAAGTTAATTTATTCATAATTATTAATTGAATTTTACATTCTAAATGCAGATATCCTTTTATAAGGAAATTTATTTTTATTCGAATATGAGATTAAAAGAACCCTGTTAGGTGGCACCCCTATTCATATTTAAAAATGAATTTCCAACATAAAAGGTTTTTAATAAATGTCCTTTTATTATCTTGTTTATTTTAAGCATTATCCTAAAAAAGGCTCTAATTAATTAGTTATTTATGCTACGAATATTAATTAATATAATGGCTTTTATGGGAAGATGTCAATTACTTGAACACCTTCCATATATTTAAAATCCTTAAATTAATCATATTTCTAATTAGTTAATTTTTCTAGTTAATTAAAGTTCTAGCCCTAATTAAGGCTCCAACAATTTATTTAATCAATATTATAGGTGAAAATGTATATTAAATTTCCACCTTTAAAACCAATGTTGAGATGACACTCCATTGTAAACAATGGAACACCATCCAAATTTGGGTCCCAAAGGTTCAATTTAATATACATTTAATTGTCTACAATGTATTTTAATTAATCGTTGAATTTCAATTAAAGGACTAAATTAATATTCATTTATAGGTATAAACATGTATCAAATATATTTATTAAAATCCATGTTGAGATAACACCCCATTGTAAACAATGTAACATCATCCAAATTTAAATTTTAAAAATATATTTAATACATGTTTAATTACTACAATGATCTACCTTATTTAATTATTGAATCCTAATTAGAGAAACCTATACTAAAGGCTCTAATTATTAATTAATTAGATTGTTAAATTGTCAAATATGCAAAACTACATGTTCACTTTGAAATATTCATCAAACATATAAATTAAAGTAATTAATTAAATAAACAACTAAATTAAATGACTAAATTAAAAGCAAATTGAAATAAAAGCTCAATTTTATTATTAAAGGATTGAATTGAAACAAATACAAAACCCTAAGCACAATTACAAAGCAATGGTTACCAAATTGAAACACTGTAAGCCTAAGAGGAACAATTAAAAGAGGAAATGACTAAATTGGAAGAAGTGCAAAATCAAAATGCCAAATTAGGGGGAAATGGTGCAAATCGAAGGAGAGGCAAAATTAGTGGACAAAACTCTAAGGATCCCAAAGTGGGACGCGGATCTTGGTCTGACCCGACTCGGATCCACCTCGCGGGTCACCTAACTCGGTGCCAGAACGACACCGTTTTGGTCCGAGTATAAACTCGGATACCGAGTTAAACTCGGTCATTTGCTCACACGTCACCCTTTCTCTTCTCTCTCACCTCTCCCCAATTCTCTGAAATAAACTTCTCATACCCAGAAAACTCTCCTAAAAACATATCAAAACCCATGGTTTTTGCATGGTGTTCGTCATTCATGAAGATGAACATCATGAACACCTTAAAGCCCGGCTACACTCCGCCTTGACTGCCGCATTCAGATCTTCTGTCGCTCTTCTTCGATGACCTTTGGCCGTTCGCCGGCCATCATTCTTGAACTCCGGCCACAGCCTCACTTTGGCCGGCCGCCGTAAGATAATTTTTTGCCACCGTAAGAAGATTTTTGGCCATCGCAAAACACCGTACCGAACCTTAAAATAACCCTAAAACTCTATTTTTGAACTCCAATATCCTAGGTCTATCCCAATCCGACTGGATCTAACCTCACTTCCCCCAAAAGCTAAACCTAATATACCCAGATTCGAAAAAATCCTCCCAAGATCTCCCGATCTAGAGCTAAGCTACCCATTTTCAACTCCACCGCAGTTTAAAACTCTCCGGCTACCGTGAAATGAACCACAAAAAAATTGAACTCCCTTTTTATTTATTTTTAGTTATGTTTTTGTTATTTTGAACTAATATATTTAGTATTTTTTTGCAGAAATAAAGAAACGGGGAAAAAAATACCTCCGTTACGGCGACCTTGGTGATTTCAGTGTCCGATGATCTCCCGGTGACGGTGAGCTTTGCGGCGGTTCGACTTTCGTACCAGTTCAGCTTCCGAGGAGGTAACACTTTCTCTCTCTCACTTCTTTTATTATTATTATCTATCTATTATTACTTTAATTATTATTATTGATGACTATCATTGTTCACTGACATTTCTCTCTCCTTTTTATATAGGGGTCAGGTATGCTGACGTCAGCTATGCCAGCTGGGTTCAAGGAAAACCACAATCTGTGGCATTTGGTTTTATCCAATGAACGAGCGTCACGTGTACTGTTTACGCGGGAAAATATGTATTTTTGGGTTATTTGTGTTTGTTTAGCTGATATGTATAGGATTTTGGGAGGGAAACAAATTGTAAATTGGGAACTTGGGCTTTCGGTTTGTGCTTTAAATTTGTAATGGTCATTTAGGCATTTTTGAATGTAATTGGACATTTATTTTTGTAAATGGACATTTATTTATTTATTTATCTATTGGCCTTGTTTATTTAATATACGAGTACCTTGGACAAAATACGGGTATTATAGCTGCCCCTCTTTGCTCATTGCTGTGGAACATGAAGTTGGCAAAGATTGAAAATACACAAATTTTGTCCGAATCCAATGACCATCTTCTAAACTACTGAAGCTTGAAGCTGTTTTTCTCATTTCAAAATTCTTCAAACTTCTGCTAAACTGTGGAACCTGAAGTTGTTCTTCTTATTACGAAATTCTTCATCTTCCAAGGCTCGAAATTGCTCCTGACATTCTTCATCTCTTGATGTCTGAAGCTGTTCTTCTCATTATGAAATTCTCCATCCCTGTGTTAAACAATCTATCTTTCTACAAAGTTGTCGAACAAGCGAGTTCTTCTTATTATGAACTCCTTATTCTTTTATCCAAGTTAACCGTAAAGTCTGAACTAGTTCTTCTCATTATGAACACATTCATTCATCTTGGTCATGTTGATCTATCACTCTACAAAGGTATCAAACAAGTGAGCTCTTTTCATTAGGAACTCATCATTTTTCTTGAAACCATTGATTTGCCTCTTTGTAAAGGCGCTGAATAAGCAAGCTCTTCTCATTATAAACTTCCTCATTCTTCAAAAGACGAACTTTTCTCATTATGAGTTCTTTATTTTTCTGAAATGTTGATCCACTTCTGTACAAATGTGTCAAACAAGTGAATTCTTCTCATTGTGAACTCTGTGGCGAACTTTTCTCATTAGGAGTTTTTCATTCTTTGTTGGGCGAATTCTTCTCATTAGGAATTCTGTGACGAACTCTTTTCATTAGGAAATTTTCATTCTTTGCCGGGCGAATTTTTCTCATTAGAAATTCTGGAGCGAACTCTTCTCATTAGGAGTTCTTCGATTTTGTTGGTCCACCTCTCTGTAAAGGCATAAACAAGTACGTTCTTCTCATTAGGAACCCTCTCATTCTTAAGCAAACGAACTCTTCTCATTAGGAGCTCTTCAGTCTTTCTTGGCGAATTCTTCTTATTATGAACTCTGAATTCTTTACTGAAAAATGCTAATCTTCCTCCCTTCTGGGGAACAATTAATCCTGCAAAAAGAAGCATCATCAATTAATTCGAATTCAATCTAAAATATTTTCAAATTCTCGCTTGAAACACTAAATTCTTTGATGTGACTATTTTTTTGTCTAAGGTGTTTTGGTCTTTTTATCTGAAGCTCATATGGGATCTCATCTCTTGTTTTTCTTTCTCTGCTGATCAATTTCTTCTATGCTTGGAGTGTATGTGGCTAACTAAACCGAACATCTTCCTCATCCGCTCGTTGTTGATCTATCTAGCCTTTCGATCAAGTAGCATAGATTCTTCTTTTTTTACCATTTCTCTTTTCTTATTTTCTCTTTCCTTTTCATTTTTCTTCTTTTTTTTTTCTTTTTTCTTTCTCTTTTTTTTCTTTTATTTCTTTTCCTTCTTTTTTGTCTTTCGTTTTCTTTTTTATTTTTCTTTCTTTCCTCTTTTCTTTCATTCTTTTTTCATTTTTTTCCTTTTTTCTCTTTTTTAATTTTTTTCTTTTTTTTGAAAAGTCGGCCCAACATGCCCCACTATCTTATTTTAACAGCCCTAAAAAAATATCACCACTTCTAAAGGTGACAACCCAAAGGACTTAACATCATGCCCACAGTAAACAAAGTTTTTGCTGAAAACCACTTCTTCAAACGAAGTAATCTTGCTAAAACCTGCCTCCATAAACAGAATATTTGTTGAGATTTGCCTTCATGAACAAAATGTCCTGCTGAAATCCACCTCTATAAGTGAAATAC
This sequence comes from Hibiscus mutabilis, assembly GCA_019671005.1. Classification (NCBI taxonomy): domain Eukaryota; kingdom Viridiplantae; phylum Streptophyta; class Magnoliopsida; order Malvales; family Malvaceae; genus Hibiscus; species Hibiscus mutabilis. Next base: position 3,084,301 of record CM033749.1, on the reverse strand, counting down.
TTGTTGAAATATGCTTCTGCAAACATAACCTCTTGCTGAAATCTGTCTTTTCAAATAAAATATCTTGCTGAAATCTGCCTCTGTAAGCGGAATATTTATTGGAATTTGTCTTTGCAAATCAAATATCTCGAGATCCACCTTTTCAAATAGAATATTTTAGAGAGATCCACCTCTACAAATAGAATATTTTAGGGAAATCTGCCTTTATAAATGACATGTCTTGGGATCTGCCTCTACCAACAAAATATCTTAAGATCCGCCTATGCTAACGGAATATTTTAGAGAAGTCTGCCTCTACGAACGGAATATCTTGATATCCACCTCTGCAAACGAAATATCTTATAGAAATCTACCTCTGTAAACGAAATATTTTTGGGAAATCCGCATTTGTAAACGGAATGTCTTGAGATCTGCCTCTGTCAACGAAATATCTTGAGAAATCCGCATCTGCAAACGGAATATCCTTGCTAATCTGCACCTACAAGCAGAAAATCATGCGTTAATATACTTACTTTCTCATAAATATGAATGAAATTTACTAGATCTATTTCTCTAAGATCTATGCTCGCTCTTTGTCGAATTTTCTTCTCCAAGATTTCTGTTTATTCCTTGCTGGATCTTCCTCTTCGAGATCTTTATTCACTATCAACTGGATATTTCCTCCAAGATCTTTGCTCATTCTTGCTTGGATCTACCTTTTCAAGATCTTTATTCTTTCTTAACTGGATATTTTTCTGAAATCTCTGCTCATTCTTGCTTAGATCTTCTCTTCCAAAACTCGAATCTATAAATTGATCTTCGCCTTTCCTTGATCGAATCTGCAAATTCCTGCCAAAATATGAAATAATGCTTTGAATATATGAATTAGTATGCTTCTATTTATGGACGTCTATCAATATGATGTATGAATGTTGTCAATTGATGACCACTTGGGCAAGCTTTCATTTTCATGGAAGCTCCAAATTTCTTCGTTTCGGCTTTTATTAAAACATCTTCTACCAGCAGCGTAACCCATCTCACACTCAGGTTCAATCTTCGGGATCTCTACATTTTTTGCTCTAAAGTGCCTTTTCAGCACTTTAGTCTTTTTCCTCTCAAGGCGCCCTTTCAAGTTTTTACCTTAGTTTTCTCTCTTTTCTTTTTTTCTTTTTTTATTTTTTGTAACAATATTTCATTTTGTTCATTCTGATAGAGCTTTCCTTGCCTTCATGGATCAAGTACATAGACCTTTTTTTGCCGCATCTCACCATGTATTTCTCACAACTTGAGTATCAGGGATCATTCTTTTCTGAAAAAGCCACTCTCGCTATATCTTCATTCAGCTTCTTTGACTAGATTCTCTCTCATAATTCTAAAAGAAATCATGATTCATTGTTGTTCTAGCTTGCAGGCTCTATTTACCGGCATGTGATGTTTTGTAATGTTTTTTTGCAACATTGCCCCACTCCGGCTTGACTTTAACTACCATCTTTACTCTCATTTGCCTCGCTTTCTTGCCTTTGAATAGCAAAAACCTTCAACGGATTGATCCGACTGCATCTTTGCTCCCAAAAAATGGCTCATTCTCTCTCTTTTGCCCCAGAATTACTTGTATCATATCCTTGCAGTTTTGTTTGAATGCTATTTACACTCGGACTTGCGTCTTTTCCTCGTCATACTTTCCATCATTAAATAAGTACCGAGGCTACCTCATGTTCTGCCTGCACTTAAAGGGTTAATACATCATATTAATACCCACGAAATCCTTTGCTTTTCTTGTATCTAATCAATTTATCTGCAAGATGCTTGTTGAAAAGATAAGTGAATGACTCAAAATATTATTTTACTAGCTTTGATAAATTGGAATAATTTAATAAGTCATGGCAAACATAAAAAAATCAAGATTAGACCTCAAATACCAAGTGCAACAGAGCCTCTAAACCAAATTGCAAAGATCAACTCCAATGTGACCCTTTCTAAATTATTAAACTTCTGGGAGAAACATTTCCCGTATACCTTATTCTATCCCATTTAAGGTGGTACTATTTACCTCACTAACTCACCATACCTCAATCCTTCCATTTTTTCTGATCTCGATCAAGCATTAGAAGTCTGGAAGTCTTTGATAAAACACCTATCCATTTATCTGTTAAATAAATTGATAAAATTATTTTCAAATAAAATAATAAAAACTATAAAAAATGGAAGGTAAGGAGAAACAATTTCGGTAAAATTTTCATACACATGTTATACAAAATTAATTTATACAAGCTTGTATATTTATACTATAAAGTCCAAATTTTAAATTCTTAATTATAACCCTAAAAAACTAAACCTAAACCTTAAACCATATATCTTAAATTCTAAACAGTAACCTTAAATTCTAAACCTTACACCTTAAACTCCTAAACTTTAAACCCTAAATTAAAATTACAACCCATAAAACTAAAAGACACGTATAAACCAAGTGTATCAAAGTTTTTTCAAACAACTTATATAATAAATATGAAATTCTTCATAACTCCATACCATCAACAGCAAATCTAAAAACCGAATAACAGCCCAAAATTAAGGTTTACCATTAGAAATCAATTATCTATAAATAAAACAGTATAATATGAATTTTGTAAAAAAACCCAAATTTTCAAACCATCAAACATTGGCCCAAAACACAAATAGGGAAACAAACAATCAAATTATAGCAAACAAACAGAAAAAAGCTCATTGATTTCCACTATTTCTCCCTGTTTCTTTCGTTCGTTTTCTCGCGAGAAAACGAAAAAACCAAAAAGAAAAGTAAAACTGCAACACCCCTACGTCTTTACCGAGTCAAAGTTCCCCATTTATTTAAATACCAGTTGCTTGATTCTTCATTGTCTCCCATGAATCAATTTTAGCAGCAATATCGAATCCTTTTTATCTCTGTAGAGAGCTATTGAAAAACCCAAGATTTCCCCCCGTTTTTTTCATCAAAATATGGAAAAGTAGCATCAAGAGAGATTTCCCTTTTCGTGGCAGTGTCAACCACCGTCAGCGCCGCCGTCAAAAGCGGAGTGTTCCCCAAATCTTGAATACCCATTTGTTCAAAACCCCCAAATCTTCAATACCCATTTCGAAGCTCGTATTGGTTTTTTTACGCAATGTCTCATCTTGACGATATTCCGTCAACGCCGGGGAAATTCAAGATGGAGAAGTCGCCGTTCACTCACAATAGGATGCGGTGGCATTGGCAATCTTCGCTAGCGAAGCTCAGTTTTTGGTCATTTGTTTTCTTGGGCGTGATTTTGATTTTCTTCTTCCGATCTCCTTCCTTGAATCCGATTCCTCAAGACCCGTCTCGTCGCTCTCTCCGTACTTACAATTAGGGCGGACCCGCTTGGGAAAAACGGGCCCGTTCCTCCGCCCGAGTCCGTTCTCATAACGGTTTCTCCGTTTTGGTTACCGGAGCTGCCGGCTTCGTCGGTATCCACGTCTCGGCTGCTTTGAAAAAGCGCGGTGACGGTGTCCTCGGACTCGATAATTTCAATGACTATTACGATCCTTCATTGAAAAGGGCTCGTCAAGCGCTTTTGGAGCGGAGCGGAGTTTTCATTGTTGAAGGAGATATTAATGATTCGGCTCTTTGAAGGAAACTTTTCGAGGTCGTCGCCTTCACCCACGTTATGCATTTGGCTGCTCAAGCCGGTGTCAGGTATGCTATGGAAAACCCTGGCTCTTATGTGCATAGCAACATTGCTGGTTTCGTTAATTTGCTTGAAGTTTGCAAGTCCGTGAATCCGCAGCCCGCGATCGTGTGGGCGTCTTCGAGCTCGGTTTACGGTCTTAATAGCAAAGTTCCGTTCTCTGAGAGAGATAGGACTGATCAACCTGCTAGTTTATATGCTGCCACTAAGAAAGCTGGTGAAGAGATTGCTCACACTTACAATCATATATATGGGCTTTCTCTAACCGGTTTGAGGTTTTTCACCGTTTATGGACCGTGGGGGAGGCCGGATATGGTGTATTTCTTTTTCACTAGGGATATTTTGAAAGGGAAGTCCATACCAATATTTGAGGCAGCTAATCACGGCACGGTGGCACGGGATTTTACCTACATTGATGATATTGTAAAAGGGTGTTTAGCTGCATTGGGTACTGCTAAGAAGAGTACCGGTAGTGGAGGGAAGAAGAAGGGTCCAGCTCAATTGAGAATGTATAATTTGGGGAATACTTGGCCCGTGCCTGTTTCAGAGCTTGTGAGTATTCTGGAGAGGCTTTTGAAGGTTAAGGTAAAGAGGAACATTATGAAGTTGCCACGAAACGGGGATGTTCAGTTTACGCACGCCAACATTAGCTTGGCTCAAAGGGAGCTTCGATATAAGCCGACAACTGATTTGCAGGCCGGGTTGAAGAAATTCGTGAGGTGGTATCTCCGTTTCTATTCCGATGGGAAAGCTGCTGAATAACTCCTCTCCGTATTGTGGTAGGATTGAATCCTCTGAATTACTGTTCATTATCATTCTTATAACTTGCTTAATTATCGATATTGGACATTATCTATAATGATGTTGTATAAGGAGGTACGTTATGTCCTACTTTGAAGAAGTTTTCTAATCAGTGGGATGGCAGACTCTGTATCAAAAGAATACTCGAACAATTTCTCTTTTCCCTTTGCTTTTCCCTTGGAATGTAATTGTTGTAGTTTTGGCCGCATGACTAAACCAGACCATATGCTGATTGATGGACCTGTATCATTGTTATGCAATTTCAATAAAATATCACTTAAATTATCTCTTTTCTTCCATTAGTGGATAAATTGGATCGTCTTTCAAAAATCTCAGTGCATCGATAATAATAATGTTCGATGTATATACTCAATTCTTACGTGTATGAAAGTACTATACTGATTATGAAGCCCTGATGTACTCCTTTGCTTTCTGGATAAGTAATTTTGGTGGCTTCAGACACCTATAAGCCAATGCTTCCCTATGTAGATATTTGCCCTTTCATTGAGGTACCTTGCATTTTGTCCGTGTGCGTTCAAGTTCGAGTTGGTCTTTAGGAGTTTACAAAACAGAACTATTTAGGGTCTCAATGAGTTGTGTGTCTGAGCTGTTGAACTATAGGAATAGTTATTCTGTTATTGTTTCAGATTTTTGAACTAAAGTTAAGTTCAAGATGAAAATTTGAATCAAGTTCAAGCTCGAGCTTTTGTAAGCATTCAACTCGATGCAATAAGAACTTAGATCCAAGTAAAACCAATTAAATGTACGACTGAAAACACCGAAAAACATTTCAAATTGAGCTAAAAATATAAAGATAGATAATTCTGACACACTAAACATAATATTTCCCTCCCAAGTATCTCGATTTAAGACCTAAATGAACTAGTTCTTTAAAAAACATGGATACCAGAAGTTTAGCCCTGCATATCAAGTAGAATGTCGATCAAAGAGCCTGGAAGATGGTTCAAACTGTGAGCTCTAAGCCACGAGAGTGCTGGCTGTGGTAGATTCACTGCATGAAAAAATGCATGTCAAGATTGCAAGTAAAAACCTAAATATTCAGACAAGAGAATAGTAGAATAACCACTGTTGGGTTTGACAACATTTTCCAAAAAAGCATTACCCCGACCATTAGTAAAACACTAAGTTACTCCAACCGACATTTCTGTCCGGTACATAAGCGGACTTGGATATAAAACTACAATCCTCCAAATATGTTCAATTAAGATGACAGATTTGTGAATGATACATGCATCAACACTCAAACAGAGTCCAACACATTAAGAACATCAATGGGAAGCAGGGATACAAAAACTTACTATTTCCACACTGGTGGAAGCTTCTTTGTCTTCTTGTAGTAGCGAGCAAGACGGTGAATTCTGCTCTCGACCAAGATCAACCTAAACTTGGAATCCTTGTCCTTCCTGTTCCGCTCGAGATGCTTTCTGATGGCAACAGCTTTCTTAATAAGGTGGTAGAGATCCTCTGGAATTTCAGGAGCAAGGCCTGACAAATCAAATTGATAAGTTGAATGTTTATCCTCAAATATGAAGGGAAGTGCAACAGCAAAAAATGTCAATAAGGTATACCATGAGCTTTCAATATCCTCAAAATCTTGCTGCCGGTAACACTCTTCACCTGAGCAATCCCATGAGAGTCCCGGAGAATGACACCAATTTGAGATGGGGTCAAACCCTTCTTTGCAAACTTGCAAATGTTCTCCTCAACCTAAAAAATGAAATCAATATGAATGAATATTACCAAAAAAAGTAGTACACACTTTTTATAACAACATAATAAACTAACAAAATAAGGTTTTTCAACTCCCATCGCATGACTTTAAACCTGTTACGACGATTTCAAGGTGAATGTCGCGGCGGATATGTTGCATGAACCATTTTTCTAGATTTTCCCATGTATATACACCATACCCTCACACTCATGGTCAAATGTGTTAAGCATGAATATTTCAGGGAAAATGAAGGTTAAAATTAATATAATTCGAACACAAAAACCAAATCCATTCGAGTATTAAACGAAACATTGAAGCATAACTAAACCATAGCCATGTCGAACACATATTAGTATCCAATATCACAGCCAATTCCGAGCAACATAGACCAAATGCACTATCAAACTTAAACAGTAATCATCGAGGGATTTCCCATACAGCTTCCGATTTTCTCAAACATGACAAAATTGAATAATGGAACTCCGATTAATCAAAATCAAGCAGGTCTTACAAATCGTTTAATTTATTCCCAAACTAAAAGCCAGCAAAAATTAAGGGCACGATTGAAACAAGTGACTCACATCTTGAGAAGAGATCTTCAACCAACTAGGCGGGGTTCTCTTGTAAGGCAAAGCGGACGCTGAAATACCTTTACTGCAAAAGAAAATTCAAATCAGTGACGAAACAGATAGAAGAGATTCAGCCGATGAAACCGTGGGGGTTGCTTTCAGATGTTAATGAATCGAGTTTTAGAGGAAATACGAACCCTCGGCTGTGCATACGACCCATGGTAGCAGAGTATGGAGCTCGGCTGCTTCTTCCGGTTACTCGTCTTCTGATATTGCAATGAGCAAGGAAACCCTAGAATCAAAATGAAGGATGGGGACTAGGGTTCTTATTGTCCTCTGGTTCTTTGCTACTGACTTATTGGGCCTCTATTTTCTCCATTCCTGGACTAGTTTTCAAGTACTATTTTTTGCACATATTGGGCCAGTCATTGTCAGTTAAAACTCAACTAGGTTTATATTAATTAATGATTATTAGATGGGTGAAATGAATGAGATTAACTCTTTATTTTTTTTCAAGTGATAATATTCACATATCTTACTTTGAATCTTATTCATCCATTGCACTCATCAAATGGTCACAGATTAGTGTAAAACTAATTGAGTTTTACATAGTGCAAGTGGATCTCATCCCTATATTTAATAATAATTAAATTTTAATTATTATTCACTCAATTAAATTTTTATAACAATCAATTCACATTGCCGCTAAAATTAAAATGAATGCTAATATAGTTCAATATAATAATAATTTTAATCTTTAAAATTTATACATTCTATTAAATTAGTCATAATACGAAATAATTTAATAAATTTAACACTTCATATTCAAAATTTTCATTAATGAACTAAATATATGGATTAACATGAAACGTTAGGGTCATAATCCTTACCAAAAAGATAGACTAATTCTGGTATTGTGTTTGGGCCAGTATGTGCATAATCAGGCCCATACTGATATAAAAAAAGGCCTCGACTTTCTTGTTGGCAAAGCTATACTTGTTAAATCCGAGGAAATCGAAGTGTTCTTAAAACCAAAATCAGTCTTCTTTTTCACCATGACGAAGCAGCAAGCTAACTGGTCTCCTTACGACAACAATGGAGGGTACGTTTTCTTTTCTACCAGCCTTAAAAGAAACATGCTTATTATTTGTTCATAATTCTCGATTTCGTTGTTTATCGATGTCATTGTTGCTGTTATTGTGTGTGTTTTGGGAAATTACAGATCTTGCGTTGCGATCGCCGGAGCCGATTACTGTGTTATCGCGGCCGATACTCGAATGTCTACGGGTTACAATATTCTGACCCGAGAATACTCCAAAATCTGTAAACTGTATGTTCTTTATTCAGTCCATTTTGTTCTTAGGTTAGCGAGAATTGATTGCAAATAATAAAAATTTGGAGTAGAAGGTAGTACAAGTAGTCTTTCGATTTCCTTTAGTTGCAGGAGAAACAAAAAAAAAAAGCAACGGAGGTTTCGTTCATTTCGCCTCAGTTAACAGGATTATCAAGTTTTAGTATTGTAAAACTGGCTACCTAATGTTAAGTATATGAATTTGGAAATTGGTACTTTATGGGAGAAATTAAAGAATTTGGTGGAATTTTGCTAAAGAAGATTGTTGGTAATATTTGAAGTAGTTTTTTAGTCTAATGGTTGAAAGGATCCCGGCACTTGGTTTGGTTCCAATTCCGGTTTAGTCTAATGTTTTGATAGTTGTTCGAGTCATATTGTTATTGTTATGGAACTCTAGAGGACTGCAATTCCAATGTTTCCATAACCAGATAGTTCAGAAGGTAAAGGAAAAGGTATTGATAGTTTATTATTTTCCCCGTTTGATCAAGATCTGTGGTATGTGTTTGGAAGACAGACGGTTAGTATGTAGATAACGGGAAGTTTGGTGCATCTTGATGTTTTAAAACCAGTGTAAACGGAGATGGAAAGATGTGCGATTGATAGTCTCTGATGATCGATTTTACTTATTTATGTTTTCGTCTTTTCTTTTTCTTTCTTTTCGTTGGTTTCTCATTAGTGTCTCTTTGATATTTGCAGTGCAGATAAATGTGTTATGGCATCCTCAGGATTTCAAGCTGATGTCAAAGCTTTACAAAAGAACCTGGCGGCTAGGCACTTGGTAAGGTTTCACCTTTCAAAGATACAAGGACATAATTTTGAGTTGGAATGAGGGCTTCACTTGAATTTTCGGATTAACTATGCTACAATAATTTCAAACGATGTAGCCTAGACATTTAAGAGCCATAAATATGATTATATATATGTGTGTGTCTTTATATATATATATATATAATATTCTAATGGTGCTTCTCAAAATACAGATTTATCAGCATCAGCACAACAAGCAAATGAGTTGCCCTGCAATGGCCCAACTGCTGTCCAACACCCTTTATTACAAGCGATTCTTTCCTTATTATTCTTTTAATGTTTTGGGCGGTCTAGATAATGAAGGTATTCTGCTGTGAGCCTTGTTTTCTAGTTTTAAGCCATGCCTTTCTTTCTATCATGAATATGAATCAATATTTCTTATCCTAAACCATCAGGAAAGGGTTGCGTGTTCACATATGATGCTGTCGGTTCCTATGAGAAGGTTGGATACAGTTCCCAAGGTTCTGGCTCAACACTCATCACGCCTTTCTTGGATAACCAACTGAAATCTCCAAGTCCTCTCCTATTGCCTGTCCAAGTACGGCTTCGAGTTTAATTATTCTATGTCCTGTATCATTTAGACTTTGAATTTTCTTTTCATCTCAAACCCATGGTCTTGCAGGATGCTGTTACTCCACTTGTGGAAGCTGAAGCTATCGATTTGGTAAAAACCGTTTTTGCGTCAGCTTCTGAGAGAGATATATACACCGTAAGTTCTAAGTCATTTAGTTTCTATAATTTGGTAACTTAGGAAGGCTGTTCTAGTGGTATTGCTCCAGCTTTTCAATTTTCTTTTAGCATCCGTGTCCAACACATTTTTTTGCCTTGGGTTTGACCCTCCAAATACATGGAAAAAGTTAGAAATATTGAACGCCCCTTGATGCATATGTACTCGTAACCGACACTCATACTTGAGTTCAAATATCATAGCTGGAGCTCCCATATTAGTTACTGCTATGTCTCAATGTCAAACCAAGTCTGCTTTTAATTTATTCTGTTCCCTTCTATTTCCTTCTCGAGTTTGAATAACATGGACAAAATTCACACTTCTGTTTCCCTTCTTGAGTTCAAATAGCATGGGAAAAACTCAAATTTGAGTAACATGGTAGTATCCTCCAAAGATCCTTTGGATAAATGAAAAAAACTTGAGTATGAGAAGCATAGATCTTAAGTGCCTTGAAATAGATCAGTTCCCTTCTTAGTTGTTGTGGTCCTGGCTTTATCAGGATAACATCAGGATCTGGGGCATGAAATTTCGATCTCATATATCGTACAGTCTAGTTACCCAGTAATAACAGATTTATCCTCCCTAGCACCGCTTGCGCTCGGAGTCTTAGACTAGGTCTGGGTGAAATCTTGCTAATATTTCAATTACATCTCTTACTCTTTTTTATTCTTTTATTTGTCTCTGATGTTTAACAGGGGGACAAAATCGAAATCGTTGTTGTAAATGCTGCTGGTATCCGCCGGGAATACATGGAACTTAGGAAAGATTGATTGGATTTCCATTCTGAACTGGGTTGCACCCCTTTTATAGATGTGTGAGTTCTTGGATCGATGGAATGACTGTTATATTGTGTCTGATGCTTGTACCGAACTACTTTTATCGTATTCCGGTACTCAAACCGTGAATTGCTGTTTAATTTATCTTTCGGGATTTCCGCTTTTAGGCAAAAATAGGCTTTGGACAATGTTTCATGGATGATGTGTTTCTCGACTAAGCTTCGGTGTTTCAAAAAACTGCAAATTTATTTCCACTTTTGATTATGTTTTGGCAAAGTAGATAAGAATTGTTGATACGTCGAATTTCAGTTTGAAATTCTAGGCTCGAAGTTTGGTTCAAGCAAAGCTCGTTTCGTAGTTCGTTTATCTAGTGACGATAGGCCCCTTGGATATATAGGGTGTTTAGGGATTAATATTTAGAATATAGGGAATGTTGAGGGATATTTGGGGATATACTGCAGTTTTTACAGTGTCGGTGGAGAATGCCACCTGCAAGTAGCGTTTTTTCTTTTTTAAATATTTTTTTTCAAATTTGTTATACACGTAATAAAAAATATATATAAAAAACACCAGAATGCCTCTTGCTGGTGGCATTTTTCTTCTTTTAAATATTTTCTTCTTTAAATTTGTCATACACGTGAATTAAAAAAATATATAAAAAATACTAGAACACCATCTACAAATGACGTTCTTCACTGATACTGTAAAAACTACTGTAGATTCTTAAATATCTCCTAACATCCTTTATATTTCAAATATTAGATACCATTTGGATTATTTTCCCAAATTTCCCCTGATAGATAAGAATCATGTAATCTCATATATATATATATATAAGCAAACTTGAACTGTCAATTAATTGATTTGAGCGACCAAAGCAATTGAAACTATGTCAGTTCAATTTGGTTGTTTTAGTAATAATGAACTATTAATTTGGTTTTATAAAATTAAATTTGGTTAATTTAGTTTAATTAAAATAATGGTTGCTATCAGAACCAAAGTAATATGTTAAGCGTGAATACCTCCAAAAGAGAGTAAAAGCAAATGATTTTTAATATTATTATTAGGATAAAATACATAAATGGTTATAGTTCAAAAAAGTTTAGTGGCCTTGATAAAAAAAAAAAAAGTTTAGCGGCCATTTTATGACAGTTCAGAAAATTTAATGATCAATTTATATTTTTTAAAACTTCAATGGTCAAAAAATAATTGCCACATAGTTTAGTGATCGTTTTTATATTTTATCCTTTTTATTTATTTATTTATTTTGGTCGATGGGCAGTTGAGTTCTGAAAATGTCAGATAAAAAGTAAAGAAGAAACGAAGATTCTGCGAAACTTCCTCTTTTAATTCATCTTCTCCAAGCTCCGATGAATCCCCGGAAAACCGAACCCGATCTCTTTCACCACCACCACCACCACCACCACCACCACCACCATGATGATCTGGACCATCAGAGCATCCTCCCTCCTCAATCCCAACCGTCCATTTCCTTCCCCCAAGTCCTCCTTTTCCGCTCCTCCCCCTCCTCGGACTCCCCTAGCCGTTCCTCCTCCGACAACGACGACCCCGCCGCACCTTCCTCGGCCGTCACGCCACCGCTATCCGACCCAACTACCCACACTGGTGAAATTACGAATCAGTCCCTGGGGTTCAACAACATTAGCCCCGAGCCTCACATTTCCTCCCAGTTCTACACTTTCAACGCCGAGTCTCATTCCCTCATGATCCGCTGCATCCGCGAGCAGCGTCTGGCGACTCCGGCCGAGATCCGGGCCGCCACGCCTCGTTCGGTGCTCAAATCGTGGCGGGCCGTTTGGAAGGACCGGAACGAGGACACCGCTTACCTCACCGCGTGGAAACGGATCCAGGACAAGCTCACCACGCACGTTGATCCCGATTCCGGTAACGAATTCATTTGCTTTAAGAACAATTCGAATCAGTTTGTTTCCCATGTTAATCAGTGGCCAGAAATCGTTATGAGTTTCCACAGTGATGGCGATTTGAAACACCTAGGGTTAAAGGAAACAATTGAGAGAATTAAGCAAATGTGGACTGTAGGTGCTAAGTTCTATGGAATTCCAGAGAGTTACATTAGGGTTTGTGTTGCGGCTTGCCCTGTATGCAATGCCTCCTCCGGGTCGGCTTCCAGGAGTAGTAAACGTCGACGTTTTGAGTACACCGAGTCTTTTGACGTGCCTGCAAAGGAGGTGCCTGATAGATTGCAGCAATTGGCTGCAAAGTACAAGGTTGTGCTCTGTATTAGACAAAAATATATCAGGTATAAGCCTTTTATTGCCGAGGTGAAAGATTATGCTTGTCATCGAGCAGGGGAGCCGACAGGAAAGAAGTCGAGGATCTTGAAGAGGGAACCTTATGCATCAAAGAGGTGTGGTTGTGAATTTAGGATTAGGGCAATAGTGCCTATTGCCAATTACAACGAGAAGGATAAGACATTTGTATATCAAGAGGAAGGGATGGCAGTGTTTAAGTTGTACGCCGTACATTCCGGACATGAGCCAGGGCCACTGGATGGGAATGCGAGGATTATGCATCGTGTTGTTGGACATAAGGGAGGGTTTTTCATGGATCAAGATATTGATTATGGGGTAAGTGAGGATTTGGATAGTGAGGGGTTTGGATTGATGGGGAAGGAAGATGGAGAGTTGCAGCTTGCTATTTTGCGGCAGGTGCAGCAGTTAAGAGTGGAAATCGGGATGTTAGAGGGGAGGATCGACAAGATTCCCCATCATTTGTTAGGTTCGGTATCTAGGGAGCTGTTTGATATTTTGAGTAAAGTTAGAAGTGTAGGTGAAGAGGGTCCAAAGTCAATGGAGTTGCTTTCGGACAAGCCTCATTCAGATGACATGTTGGTAGGGGAGGATGACTTGGCACACTGGAGTAATCACCACCATGATCCGATATATGGGGATGGCAAGGATGCAGAATTGATTGAAGATGACGAAGACAGTTTCGGAAGGACACTTGAGGATGTTGTTCCTTGGGACCAAATGCAGACAGATTGTAGGAGTCAGAAGGATCTGATAAGCGAGCCCTGTAAGACAGACAAGTGGTTGAAATGCACTGATTTCGATGAGAAGGGCATTCTCGACTGTGAAGATACTAAACTAACCAAGCCTTTGAGGCATGATGATGGTATAGTGACAGACGTAGGTCTTGATGGCATTCAGGTTGATAATTTCTACCAAGAAAATCCTAAATGGTATGATTCTCCTTGTGAATTAGATTCCAGCGTAGATTGTGGTGACAGCAGATTTAGACACGAGGAGATTATGTAGAGTTCTCAAGGGCCAGGTTAACCCACTCTAACATAATCAGGAATTTATATTGTCCCTTCCAACCCTTATCCCAACTGGCGCTGGATTGTACATTTATGTATACCGAAGATCGGATCTTATGATACGCTTTTAGGTCTCTTTGTCATGCGCGGTTTTTGTAATGTATAACCGGTTGGGCTTTTCTGCACAAACCTATTTTAACCATGTTGTGAACATCAATGATTTTTAGCTGGATTCCTCCTAAAATGGACACCGGCTACTGTTACCATTACCCTTTATTTTAGATTCTTGTCTGTAAAATGTTGTATTATATGTTCAAACATTTTCAACTGCACCACGCTATGAGTTATGACATGAATGTTTCTTTCTATCCCCTTTCGTATCATCTGTGCATAATTTTGGTTCGGTCATGCTTCTGTTTGAAATCTTGGGGCTGCATAATTTTTATTTGCTTCCCTCGCGCTCCGTTCTTTTTGTTATTGTTTTCTAATTGTGTGTTGTGAATCATAGACTAGTAGTGATTTATCTGTGAATGCTTTAGTTTAAATGCACTCTATAGGTATCTTTGCAGGAGAGCCTGAGATCAGTTTAATCTGGGAACTTTCCTCAACTGAGTTGGTACGCTCGCCGTCTTTTTCTCTACTTTGCTATACTGTTTGTTTGTTCTGTTTGCTCGACTCTGGTTTGGCTTCTCATGATATGGACAACCAGATAGTTGACAGAGTCTAGCTTTCCTGGGATGTATTTATCAAAGCTCCGATATTCTTACCGTGCCCAAGCCCCAAAATCGGTTCTGAGTTACGGTGCTCCTTGCTTAGGTGAAGACTGATTATGGAAGGAAGCCGGGCCCGGATTTTGGCCTGCTGACCAGGATCTTATGCCATCTGTTGAATGATTTTATGGTACTTCTCCGGGCCTGAGCTGCCAAATACTAGAGCCGAGCTACATATTCTAACACCAGGTTCAATTCAAGACCAATAGGGAGCGTACATCTTTGGTGGTATTATGAAATTATTCGAACTAAACGTTCCCTAGGCTTTGTTTGGTATGAAGAGTGGAAAATTAGTTAATCAAATGGTTAAGATTCAAAGCAAGAAAGTAGTTATGAAACTTAATTATTTGATTAACTAGTTTTTCATTCTTCTTTTCTGTATGTATATGGTTAAAAAAGGTATTTTGCTTAGTTATGTAAGTAGTAACGCATGGGAAAAATTAATTGTTATGAGTTTTTGAAATATATTATTAAGTAGAATCGATGCAAATCGAACATTGAAGTTGGAAAGATGCGTTAAACAGAATACATATACATGCTCAAATTAAGTACTAATATTTATTCAAATTTAGGATCATTCTCTTTATTCAAACTTAGGACTCATATTATATCCCTTTGAAAAAAATCAAATTTATTTTAGCAATTCAAACCTTAATGGCCACACATATTTCCAAGATTAGACATGCAAGATAAAGTGTTTTTGTTGGAGATAAATGTTTTTTTTTAGGATTTTCAGTATCCGATAATTGTATAGACTTCGCTTATATTTAGGAATGGGCACGGGTCGGGTTTTTAGCCCACCTAAACTCGACCCGAAAATAAATACTCTAAATTCGACCTGACCTGAAAATAAATCTCTAAACCTGACCATAACCTGACAGGAAAAAAAATAGTTTTTAGGGATTTAATTGTAAAAAAATAATTTTAGGGGATTTAATAGTAAAAATGATAATTTTAAGGATTAAATTGTAAATAAAAATTTGATTTTAAGGACCTAATTATAAATATATATATATATATATATATATATATATATAAAGAGGGGTATTATTATAAATATCCCTAAAAATTTAAGAGAAAATTATACATTTAGTCTCGAGTCTGGTCGGGTTGAATATTTTCCACCCAAAACCGACTTCACCCTTAATAAAAATCTGACCCAATTCTAATCTAATTTTTTATTAAAAAATTAGACCCGATCAGACCAGGTCGGGTCGTGTAAAACGCTTATCCCTGCTTATATTTACATTCAATAGTAATCAGTAGAGTTAACACCCTTCAAGCATTATACTTTTATTTATAAAACTCATATTTAAGGTTTTATTTGAGGACATCAAACTCTTTACTATTCGATTTAACAGGTTTGTATAAGATTATGCCTTTTTTTTCTTTTTATTAAATAGAGGATATTACATTCTCAACAATAAATGTAAGGATTCGAAACCATACAAGATGGGATAACATGAATATTCTTAATCCCTAGACCAATCTGTTAGGATGATCAATCAATTGAGATGGTACCCAAGAGGGGGGTGAATTGACAATTTTAAAGTTTGGAAGCAAATTGAAAGATTTGGACAATGAGACACAAGGATTTATAGTGGTTCAACCTTCTAACAAGGTCTACGTCCACTACCTTAGCTTCATACCAATGATTTTCAACAATTTCACTATGAAATTCTTCCCCTTTTCTAGGCTTAGGAGGCAACCGTTACAAGTTCAAGCTTTCTACCCAAAGCTTTGAACAATTCACTCACAATACAAAGAAAGAAGTTTGGCAAATAAAATATCCTCACAAGATACAATTTTTTTCCCAATAATGATCACTCACAATCCCAAACTTGAAACAAAGATATACAAAGGAATTATACAAGTTGGGTGTACAAGATTTGACTCTAAAAGCACAAAGGGTTGGATTTTGCTTGAATGTTGTTCAACGAATGTTCAATAGTTGTTGCAGCAGCATTGGAGTCCTGTATTTATACCCTCTCATTGAATTATATCCGTTTGGGTGGTTGAGGTATTGAATATAGCCATTGAGGACCATTTTTCCCGCAATAAATGCTATCTGATCACCTACCGTATCGGTACACGAAGGCTCGTATCGATACCTGTTATAAGAAAAATATAGCCGTTGTGCAGTGGCTTATCGATATGCGGGAGGCTGTATCGAAATGGTCATAGTGTAAAATTAGGGGCGTATCGAAACGACAAGGTCGTATCGGTATGATATTTGCTCACTGGAATCCGAGTTGAAAAATTGCATCGGTACGCCTAGGGGTGTATCGATACGGGTAACTGAATATTTAAAAGTTTGTTGATTCCAATAACTGACAAGCAACGGTCGAAAACATTTAATGCAAAGATCTTTAAGATCTTGACAAACCGTATCGGTACAGAATGATCCGTATCAGTACGATTAAAATTTTCTTAAACCCTGATTTCAGATCGTATCAAAACGGTGGAACACGTATCGAAACACATAGCTTAGAAACGTTTGCCCAGATGAAGGTCGTATCGGAACACAAGGCCTAATTTTCAAGGATATATGAATGCCGTATCGAAACGGACTAAGCCATATCGGTACACTTTGCAAAAACCAAATTCCAGTAGCTAAAATCTGTATCGAAACGCCAAGGGGTATATCGATACGCCTGGAATTATTTATGTATTTTGGCTTGAAAACACTTAGAAAAACTTTGGGTTTAAGGTTTGGACTTAATAAGAAATTTTCCTTGTGATTGTGTGAGACTTTTGAGTACTTAAAAATTTATTTTCTTTTACAATTTGGTCCTTAAACAATTTGTTATATCAAAATCGAATATAGGTTTTACAGTCTCCCCCTTTTTGATATAACAAAACCAAAGTAAAAATTTTCAAAATTTTTAAGTAACTTTGAAAATTTTGAAAATACTCCCCCTTACTTTAAGCTTAATTTTGAAAAATTTTGGCTAACTTTCTTCTCCCACTTTTTGTTAGATCAAAATCAATAAGATATAGGAGAAAGATAATGAACTCCAAGCATACAAATAAAAGCAACATAAGCACTGAAATTTAAATCATAGTTCAAGCAACATAATTAAAATCCAACTTAAATCCTAAAAACATAAACCAAATAAAACCAAAGCATAGGAGTCCATAAAACATAAAACAATAGGTGTATAAACTAATCCTAATATGATATGATATAATATGTAATGAAAATATGCCTAAGGATCTATCTCATCATTTCCTTCGTCTTCGTTTTCGTCATCTTCATCATCATTGTTAGCTTGAGGTCCAAGGGATTGACGCCATTAGCCATGAAACGTGGTAAGAGTGATATCCATTGAGTTTTGGTGATTTTCATTGGCCGTCACTCTTTCCTCCAAGCATGTGAAGCGTGTGTCAATCGCAACAAACCCATAATTCATGGTTGTATGCAAGTTGGTGAATTGTTCATTGAGGTATGCCATGAGACCATCAAGATTAGGTTGGGCCACCAGAGCTTGTGGAATGAGAGCCTCTTGAGGAGCTGCCACCAGATCGGGTTGAATACCTCCCAGAAGATCGGTGTTTCAAATTTATTCTCTATTGTAGTATATGAACTTTGCGCTACGTAGAGAATGCTCATCAATTGGATTGATGGGTTCCGCAAGGTCATAGGAGCAATCAACTCCTATCTTGTGAAAGATGTAGCTCAAGGCGGTGCCATATGTAAAAGATGAAACCATAGAGGTATGGCGATGTTGCACAAGGAAGACGATTTCTGCGAACATAATCTGAGCAAGGTTTGGTCGTCTCTCCTCACGAAAGCAACGGAGCCAAAAGTCATCGACTTGGCGGATAGTTGAAAACTTGCCACCGGATAGACAAAACCACCAAGTGATTATGAGGTGTAGGATGCGATCATGGGCATCTAATACGGTCACCGAGCCTCCAAGAACATGTCCCAACGAATCTTCATCATCAATACCCGTATCCTCATGACCCAAAAAGTTTGCTAAAACGGTTGAATCAATTCGAAAATTCTTACCCATTAAATAAGATTCAATCACAATAACCAAGGTTTTATTTTCATTGAAAATACACCGAGCATTGGAATAGAAAATCAAAACAAGGTTTCGGTATAAAACCCCGGGTATACCCAAAAAAACCATAAATTTCTATTCTTGCATTAACCTAAGATATTTAAATGGAAATCTTTCAGATTGTAGAAAAGGGATCGAAGTAACACGCTCTCGGCGAATTTTAAAACTTTGAAAATTTTTAAAACGATCCATGGCATGTGGAAATTGCGGTTCATTAAAAACAATTTTGATAGATATGGGTGAGATTGGGTTGATTACCAATATGGTCGGGATTGTGACTAGGAGGATTGGAACTAGAGGCTATATACTTTCTTGCACGTTTCCTTGGTGCCATAATCTGAAACAAATCAAACCAAAAACAATGTATGCATAAACAACACATTCAATCCAAAAATTAATCAAATAATCAAGGTATTGTTAAAAATATATACAATATAGTTTAAAAACATATACAAGTATAAAAAATTTTTTTGGTAAAAGAAAAACGTCAAAAATAGTGTTAAAAATATATGATATAATTTTATATTCAAATAAAAAATTTTGGATTTTAAAAAGTTTTTACAAAAATATTGAAAACTATGCTATAAGTATTCTAAATCTATAATTATAATGTAAAATTAGTGTATAAATATGTACGAAAAATAAAAAGAAAAAGGTTAGGGTTTATACCTTGAAGTTGGGATTAAAGATGAATGAAGAGATGTTGATGCACAAACTTGATGATTTTTGCTTGGGTTTGATGTAAAAACCAAAAGCCCTCAAAGATTTTGAAGAGTTGTGTGATAAATTGTGAGGGATTGAGAGGTTTTTATAGAGGATTTTCGTATCTAGGGTTTTTAGAAAGAGTGGGTATTTGATTTAAAGTGAAAAACCCTCTTTTAATGCCCTTAAAACTTCCCAGCATTTACGCGTACCGATACATCATGTGGCGTACCGAAACACATGTACTGAAACACTTTTAAGTCATTTCGATACGTGACCCGTACCGATACAGATTGAACTGTACCGAAACACATATCAATAACCCATATCGATACGAGAAACACCGTATCGATACGCCTGTGCCAGAATTGTCATTTTTGGCTGCAGGTTGCTCAAAAATTCAATTTGCATCGAATCGAAATGCATAAAAATGATATGAGATCATAATGTATGAACACAAATAGATGTATACTCCCCCTAGCAACAAGCATATATGCATATAGGAGCAAAAATACATAAGCAATCAATCAAACAAATTTAAGCATATTTTTAAGACCAAAAGAGACTCTAAGGGTCAAGGACAGCTGGTTAAACCTAACACTCTCCTAAGAGACCAAAAACACTCTTTGTCTAATGGTTTGGTAAAGATATCCGCTAGTTGGTTCGAGGTGACTACATACTCTAGAACTACATCCTTTTTAAGACATGATCTCTAATGAAATGATGCCTTATTTCTATGTGTTTGGTTCTAGAATGTTGGATGAGATTCTTAGTGAGACAAATAGCACTAGTGTTGTCACACCTAATAGGGATGGTACCTACATCAATTCCATAATCTAAGAGTTGTTGCTTCATCCAAAGGACTTGAGCACAATAACTCCTTACCGATATATACTCCGCCTCGGTGGTAGATAATGCTACACTATTTTGCTTCTTAGAAAACCATGATATAAACATACTACCTATGAATTAACATGTATCAGAGGTACTTTTTCTATCTATCTTACAACCCCTATAATCTGCATGTGAGAAGGCATATAAACTAAAGGAAGAGTCTCTAGGATACCAAAGACCTAAACAATGTGTATCTCTAAGGTATCTAAAGATCCTCTTAACGACTATAAGGTGGGATTCTCTAGTACTAGCTTGAAATCTAGCACACAAGTAAATACTAAACAAGATATCCAGTCTACTTGAGGTAAGATAAAGCAAAGATCCTATCATTGATCTATAAAGCTTTAAATCCACACACTTACCTCATTCATCCTTATCAAGCTTGTAGAAGAACTCATTGGTGTGGCTTGATGTTTTGCGTTCTCCAAGCCAAACTTCTTGAGCATGTCCTTGATGTACTTAGCTTGATTGATGAAGATGTCGTCATTCCTTTGTTTAATTTGGAGCCCCAAGAAGAATGAAAGCTCCCTCTCATGCTCATCTCAAATTTACTTTGCATCAACTTAGCAAACTCTTGACAAAGAAATTCATTAGTAGAACCGAAAATAATATCATCAACATAAATTTGAAATACTAATATGTCTTTGTCATTTCTTTTTATGAAGAGTGTAATATCCACCTTCTCCTTTTCAAAACCTTTTTCAACTATAAAACTTGACAACCTTTCATACCAAGCTCTAGGAGCTTGTTTCAAACCATATAAAGCTTTTGAAAGTTTCAAAACATGGTTTGGGTATTTTGGATCTTTAAAACCGGGTGGTTGTTCTACATACACTTCTTCATTTATAAAACCATTTAAAAATACACTTTTTACATCCATTTGAAAAAGCTTAAATTCGCGATAACATGCAAATGCTAGAACATCCTAATGGCTTCCATTCTAGCTACAAGTGCATAGGTTTTATCAAAATCGATTCCCTCTTCTTGAGTGTAACCTTGAGCAACAAGTCTAGCCTTGTTCCTCACTATGTTACCACTCTCATCTAGTTTGTTTCTATAAACCCATTTAGTTCCTATAGTAGATTTATTACTAGACCTATCAACTAATGTCCAAACTTGACTTCTATCAAATTGATTTAATTCCTCTTGCATAGCCATTATCCAATAATCATCATTTAATGCTTCTTTGATATTTTTAGGCTCTATGCATGAGATAAATGCAACATTACATGCATTTTTAAGAGAAAGTCTAGTGGTTACCCCTTTGGATGGATCACCCAAAATCTCACCACCTTTGACATAGTTGTACTCACTTGGGTAGCTCACTTCCTTTTCCTCTAGATTCATGTCTCTCAAGGCTTCTAGAGGTGGATCTTGTGCTTCTTCTTCTTTGGTTGGAACTTTATTCACCTTTGATGATTGCCCACCATCATTGGCTTTAAAAATCCCTACATCACCATCATCACAAGAATCCTTCCTCGGAAGGAGGTTATCATCAAAAACCATATGAATAGACTTTTCAACAACCAAGGTTCTTTTATTAAATACACGATAGGCTTTAGAGTTTAAAGAATATCCTAAAAATAGCTTCATCACTTTTAGCATCAAATTTGCCTAAATTATCTTTTCCATTGTTTAAAACAAAACATTTACAACCAAATGGATGAAAATAGCTAATGTTAGGCTTTTTGGATTTTAAAATCTCATAAGGAGTTTTCTTTAAAATAGGCCTAATCATTACTCTATTTATGATATAGCATGTCGTATTAGTGGCTTCCGCCCAAAAATATTTTGGCAAATTGTTTTCACAAAGCATGGTTCTAGCTAGATGTGGCAAATGGGTCATTCGGTCCGGTTTCGGTTCGGGTCATTTCGGTTCGGTTTATTTCAGGTTTGACTGTATTCAGTTTAAATTCGGTTCGGTTCGGTTTGGGTCTGGTTCAGTTTTAGTTCGAGTCTATGGTGATTTCGGTTCTGGTATCAGGTCAAGACTTTAGTTCAGTTGATTTTTGGTTCGGTTAACTTTCAGTTCGGTTGATTTTGGTTCGGTTGATTTTGGTCGGTTGATTTCGGGTCGGGTCAATATCGAGTTAATAGGAGATCGGTCATTTTAATCGGGTTTTCAGGCCATGTTAGGTTTTTCCACCCTATATATGACTTTATATAGCCTGTATATTTGGCTTTTTAGTGTGTTGTGCGACAATTCAAATCTCATATTTATTTATTTTAATATATTTTTATTTTAGGTTACCTTCGGTTAGGGTTGCTTTCAATTCGGGTGAAATCGGTTCAGTTCCATTCGATACGGTTGAAAATCGGTTCGGGTCTATTTTTGGTTCAACTGAAATTCGGTTTGGTTTATTTCGGGTTTTGGATCAAATTTGGTTCATCGTGTTCGAGTCAATTTCGGGTCTCGGTTCGGGTAAATTGGTTCGGTTTTTGGGTCTCGGGTCAAGTTTTCCAGGTCTAGTTCTAGCCATTTTCTCTAAAGTTCGATTTTTCCTTTCAACAACCCCATTTTGTTGAGGTATTCTAAGGACTGAAAAATTGTGGCTAATACCATTTTAGTTACAAAAATCCTCAAAACCTAAAATTTAAAATTCGGTGCCATGGTCACTTCAAATGTGAGAAATAGTTTGACCAATGTCATTTTGAGTAATTTTTGAAAATGTGATGAATTTTTCTAAAGCCTCGTCTTTTCTACTTAAGAATAAAACCCAAGTGTATCTAGAGTAAGCATCAACTAAAACATATGCATATGATTTTCCACCCAAGCTATTTGTGTTAATAGGACCAAAGAGATCCATGTGGATCAATTGTAAAACTCTACTAGTTGAAACATCATTAATAGATTTGAAAGAAACTCTTTTGTGTTTTCCTTTTGCACAAGTATCACAAATTTTATCATTTGAAAACTTTATTTTAGGGAAACCTCTTACTAGATCTTTTGAAACCAATTTTTATAAAACACTCATTCTTGCATGTCTTAGTTTTCTATGTCATAACCATGAATCATGCTTATCACTTGCAACAAAACATGCATGAGAAATGTGTATGCCATCTAGATGTACCAGTATATGTTTCCTATGCGATGACCAAAAAACACAATTTTATTTGTTTCAATGTTTAAAATTTTGCAACCATTAGAATCAAAAGGAATATTGAAACCTTTGTCACATAATTGACTAATACTTAAAAGATTATGTTTTAGACCGTTGACATACAAAACATTATCAATGAGAATGGATGAGTGATTACCAATGGAACCAATTCCTTCAACGTTGCCTTTGGAGTTGTCACCAAAAGTTACTACTCCTCTACTCTTTGGCTTTAGTTCCAAGAATCGACTCTTGCTCCGGTCATGTGTCTTGAGCATCCACTATCAAGGTACCATGAGTTTGCACTTGTAGCTTTGGCCTTGTAGCAATTCCCCCTACAAACATGGAATCAATTTTTGATTTTTGGTACCCAAATTTTTTTTGGTCCATGAACATTAGTTCTCAAAATCTTGGTTCCCTTAGGAATCTAAGAAGCAATCTCATTAGCATTGTTAGAAGCTACATCATCCTTAGGAATCCAAATGCTTCTAACTTTCTTACCATAATAGGGTCTTGAATACCCTCAATGTTTGTATCTATTAAAATTTCTTTTAACATTGTTAGGTTTTGAAGATTGTCCTTTTTTAAAACTTTATTTCCCAACATTGTTTAAGGAAGCTTTGATATCATTTACCTCTTTGAGGTAATGATCTTTTAACTCAGAAATAAGGTTATTTTTCAACCAATTCTTCATAAGCCTCTTGTAAATCATTATAATCATCAAATAATTCATCATAGGTAAGATCATTTAATGAGTTAGAGGTTACCTTAGGATCCTCCTCAAAGGCCATGAGAC
Organism: Hibiscus mutabilis; assembly: GCA_019671005.1. Lineage (NCBI taxonomy): Eukaryota > Viridiplantae > Streptophyta > Magnoliopsida > Malvales > Malvaceae > Hibiscus > Hibiscus mutabilis. The sequence goes on along the minus strand of CM033749.1, from coordinate 3,060,245 downwards.
ATAAGTTTGCAATTTTGTGCTACTCATCACTTGAAAATTCTTTATCGCTCTAAGTGGCTACATGGGCCTTTTGTTTCTTCTTCTTCTCGAAACCTTTCTTCTTGAGTTGAGAACAATCAATTTTGATGTGTCCCGACTTCTCGCATTCATAGCATACAATAGAATCATTGTCTTCTTTTTTGTTCTTACTCTTGAAATCCATTCTTCGATTGAATTTTCTTCTCTGGTTGGATCTTATAAGCTGAGTGAATCGTTTGGCTATCATAGCCAATTCCTCGTCTTCTTCCTCACTTGAATCACTCTCTTCTTGTGAAGTTTTGAGAGCAATTCACATCTTCTTCTCTACTTCCCTCTTTTAGACCTTCATTTCCTCAATCTTCTTTTATTCCACTCTTCCTTTCTTCATTATCTCATGGGTGAGAAGAGAACCCATGAGAGCTTCGAGCTTTAGCGTCTTAAGATCCTTCACTTTTATGATGGTCGTTCTTTTACCATCCCAAGACTCAGGAAATGAGTAGAGTAGTTTTTGAACTAGCTTCTCCTCCATGATGATTTCTCCTAGACCCTTGAGGCCATTGACAATGATGGAGAAACGTTCGAACATTTTGGAGATTTCTTCATCCGGCTCCATCTTGAAATTTTCATAGCTCAAATTAAGAAGCCCAATCTTGGTCTCCTTAACTTCATTAGTGCATTCGTATGTGATTTCTACCTTATCCCATATTTCTTTGGCACTTGAGCAATATGACATCTTGGAGTACTTGTCCGGTCCAAGTGAGAAAAATAGCATGTGCATTGCTTTATCATTGATTTAGAGCTTCTTCCGATCTTCATCGGTCATCTTGTACTTGGACTTCGAAACTAACCGATCACCTTCTCTCTTCATCGGGATTGCCGGTCCATCTTCCACTACATCCCATAGGAGGTAGTCATTGGATTTGATGAAGAACTTCATACGGTCTTTCCAATATGGATAGTTATCCCCATTGAAAATAGAGGTTTGGTGATGGATTGAGACTCGTACAAGTTGTTGCCGGAGGTGGATGCCATGGCTTTGACTTCTATTGATTGAATCACCTTCTAGGATTGCCTCAACGGTTGTTAGACCTTCGGTTGAGTGTGGCTCTAATACCAATAGTTAGGATGATCAATCAATTGAGATGGTGCCCAAGAGGGGGTGAATTGGTAACTTTAAAGTTTGTAAGCAAATTGAAAGATTTGGACAATGAGACATAAGGATTTATAGTGGTTCATTCTTCTAATAAGGTATACGTCCACTACCTTAGCTTCCTATTAAGGATTTTCAACAATTTCACTATGAAATTCTTCTCCTTTTCTAGGCTTAGGAGGCAACCGTTACAAGTTCAAGCTTTCAACCCAAAGCTTTGAACAATTCACTCACAATACAAAGAAAGAAGTTTGGCAAATAAAATATCCTCACAAGATACAAATTTTTGCCCAATAATGATCACTCACAATCCCAAACTTGAAACAAAGATATACAAAGGAATTACACAAGTTGGTTGTACAAGATTTGACTCTAAAAGCACAAAGGGTTGGATTTTGCTTGAATGTTCAATAGTTGTTGCAGCAGCATTGGCGTCTTGTATTTATACCCTCTCATTGAATTCTATCCGTTTGGGTGGTTGATGTATTGAATATAGCCGTTGAGGACCATTTTCCCGCAATAAATACTGTATGGTCACCTACCGTATCGATACACGAAGGCCCGTATCGATACCTGTTACAAGAAAAATATAGCCATTGTGCAGTGGCGTATTGATACGTGAGAGGCTGTATCAAAACAACCATAGTGTAAAATTGGTGGCGTATCGAAACGGCAAGGTCGTATCGGTATGATATTTGCTCACTAGAATCCGAGTTAAAAAATTGCATCGGTACACCTAGGGGCGTAACGATACGGGTAACTGAATATTTAAAAGTTCATTGATTCCAATAACTCACAAGCAACGGTCGAAAACATTTAATGCAAAGAACTTTAAGATCTTGACAAACCGTATTGGTACGGAGGGGTCCGTATCGGTACGATTAAAAGTTTTTTAAACCCTGATTTCAGATCATATCGAAACGGTGGAACACGTATCGAAACGCATAGCTTAAAAACATTTGCCTAGATGAAGTGTAACACCCTATTCTCGTATTTTTTACCAAACACGAGTCAAAGATGTCACAAAACAAGTTTAAACAATTTCTCACAATTACAAACAAAAATGACAGCTTGCATTATCTCAAAACAATTTTTTTTTATAAAATTTTATAGACATCCAAAATTCATTCCGTAAATTTCTAATTAAACTAGATTCATCAAGTTTTCAAACTATATAAACTATTAAATCAAATTCATACTACATAAATTCCAAGAAAATTTTACATTCACGTTACAATGCAGTTTTGAGAAAATCTGCTGCCCTATTTTCAGACCTTTCATCGAATAAAAATTCTTAACTTTTCGCACATGACTCGAAATTAGTCACCGTTTGTTTTTAAAGAAACTATAATCAATTTGTAGTTCATCCATATAAATTTCACTTTCCAATTCAACCTATGGAATTTATGGCAAATTTTCAACTCACTACCTAAAACAGAGTTTTTGGACAACTTCAACTTATTTCCAATATAAGTTCACTAACTAATAAAAAATCATTCAAATCCACTTACTAATAATACTAAACCATATTTTAGTTAAAAACATAACCAACTAATGAGTAGTTTAATGTCTCTTTTACACAAAATATGTATATTCAAGATTATACATGCCACTACTCAAAACACATAATATAGGATGTCAAAATATTACTATGATAACCTATATCATTTCTTCGCCTACGAGGTGATGCCCAAAACGTTCCTGGTTACGAACCACGTGATCAACCTACGTGTGCACATGCAAAATACACACGCTAAGTATAACTTAGTGAGGCATTATAAGTAATCATAAAATCAAATAATAAAATAAATGAAAACATGATTAAGCAAGATCATAATAAATCTTCTTTTAGTTCAAAACCATCATATATAAGAAGTTGGTGATTTTCATATACTTTAACTTTGTAATTGACCCAAGAATTGTATAAAGAGAAACTAAAGTATGCAAGGTCTGTACTCCTTGAGCACTAGTCACCAAAGTGACGATAAACATATAGACACATAAGTGTCGGCATCATATAGGCACATAAGTGCTGATAAACATATAGGATCCGAAGATCGGTGTGTAGCTACACGTAGTCCTTGACTACGGACCTCTAACGGCATGCCACTATACTGTAACTCTCTATCATTACTTGGGCAATCAATCCATATCATATACTTGTAAATCATGTATAAACAATTCATATATCACCATTATTCAATAACAATTTGCCATAACAAAACATAATAGAGAAGTTCATACTCCATTATGTACTAACCTTTTTCTTTGCCTGTAAAATATCATATAACTTATACAAAAAACCATGTTATCATTTTAATAAAATCAAGTAAATGGAATTCTTGAAATTAATCAAAACATATTTTAAAACATAGGAATGCACTCACCTTATATGCCTCACTAGCTACTTGTACCAAAACGTATCTATTCTGAAACTTCTTCTTTTTCTTTCAACTTGTTTCGATCACGAGCTTGCTTTTTATCTGTATGTATATTAAATACATAACACAAGCATTTTTTTGAGTACATACTCATACTATACAAAATAATGGAAAGTAACTAAAATAACTATCCATTAAGCATAACTTGATTCTGATAAAACTTTCTATATTCGAATCACATTTCTTTACACTTTGCCATAACTCTCCAACTTTTTTTCCAAAATACCAAATTTAGTCACTAAGGACTCTTTTGAGCTTCTAACCATTAGTTTCAAATTTAATCCTTTCATTTCTCATTCTTTATGCTTTAGGACCCAAGCTTTAAAAATTTACGTATTGGTCCTCAAAGTCAATATAAACTTCAAAATCATCATTCCAATCACTTAACTTGATTTTCCAACATAACATACTTCAAAAACAAGCTTGACAACCCAATCCCTAAACTTTCCAAAATTTACATTTTGGTTCTTAATGCCAAATAATTAGGGATTTTCATTCCAAACAACAAAATCAAGCTTGTATAACATTATTCTCATCATTTCCATCATCAAAATAAATTTTGCAAAAATTTCTCCTTATTTTTCATCATAGCTGAATGGTCACTTTACATGTTTCCATGGAATTTTCATCATTTGAACAATAAGAACAACATCACAAGCATATTTCCAACTTGAATAACCATAAAAACTCAAGAATCCAACATGCTCTTCATCCAACCAAATCTCCAAACTCAACTTAGAGACATGAAAACCAAGTAAAAATTATACCAAAAGATATCGAGTTATTTAATAACTTCAAATCACAGTAAAATCACAAGCATTTTTCATCTATAGCTCTCATTGGATCATTGAACATGATATCGAGTTATTTAATAACTTTGAATCACAGTAAAATCATTGGAAATTATTGTACAGATCACCGTATCGAACAATAGTAGTATTCTCTAACCTGGTTTCCTACTAGACCGGGAAAGGGGTGTTGCAGTTAGACAACTATTTGGCCCAAAACAAAGTTTAGGCACCTATCTGGAAAAAAGGTATAGTTTGAGCTCTTATTTGACTGTTAAGCCAAAAAAGAATGGCTTAATTGTCAAATAAGTGTCTAAATTATACCTTTTTTTCTAGATAGGTCCCTAAAGTATTTTTCGGGCTAAGTAGGTGCCTAGCATTTTCAAAGTTACCCATTTAGGTGCCCCACTGTTAACTTACTTTAAAAAAATCCTTATACTTCTCAAAATTCACAAAATAACCCAAAATCCTTATATTCCCAAATTCGGCCATTGCCGTCGCCGTTCATCACGCTGTCGGCGACAGAGTGAAGCCTCCTCCTCTTGCCGCAAGACTCAAACGTCGTTCGTTGGCCGATCGACCTCCGAGTTCAATTTTATTTCGATGATAGGCATGTCGTCCGTCGATTATCGGCGACGAGATGATAGAGGAAATGATCATGGGGGTCTGGTGACTAAAGTGGTAGGCACACCATCGGTGATTGACGGCGGCTACGGCTGGAATCGATATTTGAGACTTAATAATTTAGTGATTTGGGGACTATTTTAGGGGGGTTTTGAGAATTTTACGATTTTTTAAAATAAAACATGCCACGTGTTATGTTTTTATTGGTTAACGGAATTTTTTTAACGAATGTTAACATAAAAACACCTAAATGAAAATTTTAAAAACGTTAGGTACCTATATGACTCGAAAAATATTTTGGACACCTATCTATAGCAAAATGTATAATTTAGACACTTATTTGACATTTAAGCCAAAAAAGAATTGATAATGTAACACTTGTCGAGTGGGATTTATTTGGGAAGTAATGTTTTGTCTTCTCGAGAATACTTATGAGTTTTGTTAGTGCTCAGTTTTATTATTATTAATAAACTCCAAACGGCGATAGTTAAAAAAAAATGGTAAAACTTTGATACACAGGCTGTGTAAAATTAATTTTACACAAACCTTTGTATTTATACTATAAAAACTTAAATTCTAAATTTTTAACCCTAATCCTAAAAAATTAAACCCCACACTATAAACTTTAAACCCTAAATTCTAAACACTAACCTTAAATTCTAAACCCTACAACCTAAACCCCTAAACTAAAACCCTAACCCCTAAAACTAAAAGGCACGTGTAAACTAAAGTTTACACGGCCTGTGTCAAAGTTTTTTCCTAAAAAAACACAATACCCAATGGAATTTATTTGGTAATTTTTTTAGTTCGTGAGAAATGTGAATCTAATTTATATACTTTAATCTAGTTATTTTTAGTTCATGTATTTTTAAAATTTATATTTCATTTCAATCCAAATAATAATCATAAATCTATTAAGTCATATTTTACCACTGCTATTCTCTATGTTATGCGTAAATTATAAATTTAATTACTGTCTCCAATTTTAACACTTAAAATTTCTATAATTTATATGTTATAATTGGAATTTCAAATATTAAATTAAAATACAAAAATTAAATACATAGTTTATATGTAATATAGGGATTAATAACAAAATTTGACCAATATATTTTCTCTCCAAGAATTTAACTGAGATATCTAGCCGGACGCTAGTTCCCCGCCGATCGCCAGACTTAATTTGAAAAGCCCTGGTTACCCTCCTTCGTATCGCAAAATTACACCTCACCATTCTACCTGTTAACGTCCTTATTACAGCTCCCGCCTGTTCGTTAGGCCGTTGCTAAGCAAGGGCATTTCAGTACATTGCTTTTCAAACCTGAAATTTTTATAAAAATACAGATAAAAATCTCAATCCGTTTGAATCTGTTTACCCAAACAAACAAAAAGGAATTTTCAGCCCACTATTCGTCTCTTGGCCTTTCCCTCTCGCATTGCACTTTCTTTGTAATTCTTATGCGATTAGAGCAATGGCAATGGTGGTGTAGAGTGTAGGCTCAGTGAGTCAGCCCGACTCCATTTCTCGCTCGGATAATTAACACAGCTAAAAAGGGAGATCAGATAAAACGTAGCGGCATTTCGTTAACCGTTTCCTAGATCTTCTGAGTTGGTGATTGACGAGTTATATTCCACTCAGGAATGTCTTCTGCGGAAGCCGATTCCCGCGTTAGCAAATTGCTTCTCAAGGAACTCACTTCTACGTCGAAGACGCCGTTATCCCCGTCGGATTCGGAGCCGGAAAACTCAATCCCTAACCCTATCAACGACGGAGGCCAAGTGGAGTATTCCCTCGTTGAATCGGAGTCCTTCCTCAGCCCTCTGATCAATGCTTGTGCCACCTCCTTCAACAAGATCGTCGATCCCGCCATTAATTGCATTCAGAAGTTAATCGCACACGGGTACTTGCGTGGCGAAGCGGACCCCACTGGAGGCCCGGAGGCTCAGCTGTTAGCCAAATTGATTGATTCGGTATGTAAATGCCACGTTTTAGGTGATGAGGCCGTTGAATTACTGGTATTGGAAACGCTTTTAACCGCGTAACTTCATTCTCATTGCGAATTCACGGTGACTGTTGCGAACTGTTAGAACTTGTTATGATATTTACTTAGAGACAAAAAATTCCGTTAATCAAACCACTGCAAAAGCTACTTTGATCCAAATATTAGTGTTTAGGAGAATGGAGGCGGATTCTTCAACAGTTCCGATTCAGCCAATTGTAGTGGCTGAATTGATGGGACCAGTTGAGAAATCAGATGTTGATGGATCAACGACCAACTTTGTTCAAGGTTTTATAATTAAAATTATGTAGGACATTGATGGAGTGTTTAATCCAGTTACACCAAGTAAGGTTTCTTTAGGTGTCCATGATGGCGCATTTGACACTACTACTGTTGAAACCATAAATCCTGCCGATTTGCTGGATTCTACTGATAAGGATATGTTGGATGCAAAATATTGGGAGATTAGCATGTATAAGACGGTATTAGAAGGGAGGAAATGAGAGGTGGCCGATGATGAAGTGGAGAGAGATGATGATTTGGAGGTTCAAATTGAGAATAAGTTAAGACGGGATGCATTTTTGGTGTTGAGAGCACTTTGCAAGTTGTCGATGAAGACACCACCTAAAGAGGCTTTGGCGGATCCCCAGTTGATGAGAGGGAAGATTTTGGCACTCGAGTTGTTGAAGATTTTTTCTGGAGAATGCTGGAGTTGCTTTTAGAACAAATGAAAGGTATCTTTTGTGTTCCATCTTTGCACGTATTTCTTTGATTTAATTTGATCGTCCAATTTGCATTTCCAATAGTTTCTTATGCTTAAGGATGTAGTTCTGCATTTTGTTACGTCTGAAAAGAGGCAAGGTCATTAATCTCAACAGAAAGGAAAAAGAGGTCTTGGGATATAAACTGCACATCCTATCAGACATATTTTTTAGGAAGAGGGTAATGAACCCGTGACAAGTGGTATCAGAGCGACCCTTTGACTGACCGATTTCACGCCGAGCGCCAATGAGTGGGTTAGGCAGGTTGGACAACTGTGACAAGGTGGCCCATCACGAAAGCGGAAGCTCGTGACGAGGGCGTCACGAGATTGAGTGGGAGAGAATGTCACGCCTGAGAAGAGGCGGGTCATTAATCCCACATCAGAAAGGGCATTAATCGAAGAATGAAATAATAAATAAATATTATTATTCAAACGAATAACACAAAATTAAAAGAACGATACAACTTATGTAATGCAAACCGAGATGAAGCGTGTTAAGACCTGCATGAACACAGTTTCCTTAAAGACAGATTTTCGGCTACTCCTATAGTGTTCGAGTTCGTTGGTCGTCTGTCTCCCAAGATACAACAACAAATGATCAGCCACAGTTGCACTGCTGTGGAGATCACGAACTTACTCTTGACTTCGCCTACCACGGAAAACAACTTTTGAAAAGCCCACGGAGTAAAACAATAGCAAAGTTCTGTGGTTTTCATTATGTTGAAATCAAAGGTGTAACGACCCGGATTTTCGAGTCAACGATGGGTGTTGACCCGGGTCTTGGACCGACAAGTCGAGTAGGATGTTCGGAGCTTATCGAGCCAAGCTATTGGGCTTTATGGGCCTCCATGTGTTGTTGGGCTTGCTTTGTGGATTTGGGTTTGGGTTAGGATGGGTTTTGAGGAGGGTTATTAAAGTAAAACCATAAATGGAAGACAAAGGCTGGTGAAGCCTTAATGTTGTTGCAGAAAAGTTGGTGTGGTGTTATCACATTGGTCTCTTTGTCTTCCTCTTCCATACTTTCTTTTTTCTCCTACCCAAGAACCAAAAAACAAAGGTGGAATCCTTAAAGTTGAGGTGAGAATCTCGGATTGGCCATCAAAAGGAAGATTTTCAGCATGCAAAGATCTGCCATTCAAGGTAAACATCTCTAGCATTGGTGGAAGTTGGGTTTGAAGCTTGGATAAGGGAACAGAGGAGGAAAAAGCTTGGTTGTTGATTCATTCCGGGAATTTATTGCTTAAGGTCAGTACATTTCTGACTCCTTCATTTCATAAGGATCCTAAAATGATTGCTTTGTGTGATTTATGGTTTTGGGTTGCAAAGTTTGGGTTTTAGAAGCTTTAAACCCCTTTAATGGTAAATCAAGAATTAAGAGTTGCTAATGTGTAAAAATGATAGTAAACCACCTAATATACCCTAAATAACATGTAGGAACGTTTTGGGACTTAATCATTTAGGTTAATAGCTGGGGATTGTGAAATCCCGACTTCTAGGTTTTGAAATCTGGGTCGCGTACAGATACAAGGTGGCCCGTATTGGTACACCTTTGTATGAAAGAGGGGTGTATTGGTACAGTTGGTCGCATATCCAATGGCATTTTTGTGTACTGTTACGCTTGGGGCATATCGGTACTATTGTTAAGGTACGCATTTGGAGGAGTACCGGTACGGCGTGGGGTCTAGTACAAGGTGGTTCACGTATCGGTACTAGGTATCGATACAGGGGTTGGAGTGTCGGTACGGGGTGAAGACCAGATTTATTCGAACCTAATTAGAGTATCGGTACTCGGGTAGGAGTACCGATACCTAAAGGGGTGTACCGATACCTACGTAGGAGTATCGATACTCGCAGAGCAATCTGCCTAAGAATTTTGAAGTTGCGTTCAGGGGTTCTATAATTCGTGGTAAAGGGTCCAATGGGTCCCTAAAGGTATAAAACAAATTTTAAAATTGAGGAATCGGGGTTTATAACCCACATGTGGAATAAATTGCTAATGGCTTGGTAATAATGAGTGAGTTGCTTGTACTAGTAATCCATAAGGATCCGTGGTAGATCGAGTGGTGCTGTGTGAAAATTTGGGGTTCTTGTTGTGTACTGAAGGGATGCCCATTCAGGCTAGTTGCAGTGAATATTGAGATGATCTAAATAGAATATTGTGAATGTGCTAGAAAGATATAGATTAATTATTGTAACAAATGAAATATGCCTTGGGGCATTGTAATGGTTGGCTTGATGCCTCTTATCTCTTGGTGAGATGTATGGATGCTTGGGGAGCATATGTTATCTTATGTGTCTTGGTCAGGAATCCGAATGTCTCAGTGCAAGAGCACTTATTTAAGAGGATGTGTACTTCGGGATGTGTGATCAAGTACATCCGACGTATCCATGAGCTACGTGATCTGGATTCGGTTAGAAACATATCCTTGGGTTATGTGATCAAGATAAGGAAACTAAACTCGGTGGGCCATGTGAACTCGAGTAACCTGATTGGCTGAGTGACCTCAGGTAAAGATTGCTTGTGGCTTTTGTGATCCAAGTATATGTCTATGACGTATTTGCGGCCAAGGTCATCCGGATATGGTCCATTAACCCGATGGCTATGTGATCACGGGTAACCCGACGGCTGTGTAAGCACGGGTAATGTACGACTTCATTGGCCATTTCTTAAGGAATATATGTTATTTAAGTTGTTGTGTGGATAATTGATGTTGGCTGTTTTACACTTGGGCTATGTGATCAGGGTATGGAATGCATAAACTTGGTAGGCTGTGTAAGCTCGAGTAACTCGATGTGCTGTGTGACCTCGAGTATGGTAAGCCTGAGATGGCATGTGAATCTTCTTATATTTTAATGGTGTCTTGAGACATGGTTGTGAACTCTAGCTAGGGTAGGCTAGAAGATGATCCTTAGTGTTGAGAAGCCTATCTGTGCACTCTTAATTATATTATCATACATGCTTGTTTTATGATATTCATGAATTGCGGTAGAGTAGAAATGTACCACTGAGCTTCGTTAGCTTAGCGTGCTGAATTGTGATTTTTCTGTGCGTTGGTTGACAGGTTTCTTTCGGAGGAGCACATCGAGGAGGATTTCTCAGCACCGAGTCAGCTTCAAAGTACAGTACTTGATGTTTTAGTTTGGACTGATTGTATTCATAAGACCTTACTACAGTCGAATCTGTAACTTTATTTGATTTACTCTTATTGGCCAATAATAAACTACGTAGGGCCCGACCGGTCTGGACATTCGCGTCATCCACATCGTGTGAGTGTGCCCCAACCCAAATGTGTTCGACAAGCTTTGATCCGCACCCCCATTACGCCTGCTTTCGAGGCACAATTTCCATTCAAGTCATTCAATGACCACCAAGTGGGTAAGTGTATATAAACACTTCTCATTCAATTTATCCCATCAATGTAGGATAGGGGTTTTCACTTCCTTATTCAATTCACAATTACCCTACTTTGAGCATCAATTTCTCATTCATCACTCAACCGTTTTGAGCATATGTGATACGTTGTAAAGGTTTCATGGAGTATAAGTAGATTCAATAAAATCATTATTCGAATCTCCACCTTTACCCATTCGAAATATAGCTCAAAGTTACCATTTTCCTCACATTTTTCCAACAAACTCTTGATATGCTCTCTTAATATTAGTTTGCTAAACAGGCTTTAGTATGTGCTGGAGGATAAATATGTGTTGAATATAGGTTATATTCAGAAACAAGGTATAGGCACATAGATGACGAGTCTCAAAGGATTGGCAAAACTATTGTAACATATTTTTAGATTTTGAAACATCTGAGGTGGCTTTATCTAATGAGGTGGCATTAAAGTAAATCTTGGCGCTGTAGAACTTTGCTGGATCTTTTAACCATATTGTGTCGTAGTCTTGTGGGTAGTTTAGTGACTTGTTCTGAGTGTTCTAGTGATGTGTCCTTTTATTGATAAATTTAGTTCCAACCTCTTGTTACTTTGGACAGCGGTAGTGCATTTGCTTGTTGATTTCAACAACATTGTTGTTTACATTCATATTCCAGTACCACCTTTAGTTATTTATTTGTCTTTAAGATTTTATTTTATGTTTATACCGAGATCACTTTTTGTTCATACCTTAACATTGGTAGTAGTAGTAGTAGACAGTCTATATATAATATCTTCAATTTCCTTGATTAAAAATTAACTCTATTTTATCCCACAGTTCATTTTTGTTTGCTAGTATTGCCTATCCTGAATTTGAATTTTTCCTACTGTTGAAAATGCTTTTGGTGGTACAGGTTTTTAGGTGCCATAAAGCAGTATTTGTGTCTGTCACTTTTGAAGAACAGTGCCTCAACTCTTATGATTGTTTTCCAGCTTTCATGCTCCATTTTCATTAGTTTGGTGTCAAGGTTTCGAGCTGGCCTGAAAGCCGAGATTGGAGTATTTTTTTTCCTATGATTGTTCTGAGGGTCTTGGAAAATGTTGCTCAACCTAATTTTAAGCAAAAGATGACAGTTCTACACTTTCTGGATAAACTTTGTGTTGATTCACAAATCTTAGTAGATATCTTTATTAACTATGATTGTGATGTCAATTTGTCAAACATAATTGAGAGGTATTTTCCCTACCTTTATAGTTTTATCAAACTTAAGAAACTACTTCTGTTAGAAGTTAAATCCTTTTTAATATTTCCCATTTTTTCATTATGGTTCTTTCCAGAATGGTCAATGGACTTTTGAAAACAGCTCAAGGTGTTCCTCCTGGTACAGCGACAACACTATTGCCTCCCGAGCAAGCAACCATGAAATTTGAAGCTATAAAGTGTTTAGTGGCTATTTGAAATCAGTGGGACACTGGATGAACAGACAGTTGCGCATTCCAAATTCTTATTCTACCTAGAGATTTGAAGCAGCTGAGAACAGTCTTGAACCTGGAACTGCCCCCATGGAAAATGGGAATGGGGTCCCATTGAAGGGTCAGATTCTCATTCTGAAACCCTGAATGAAACTTCTGGCATCCTAACAATCGAGCAACGTCGAGCTTACAAGCTTGAACTTCTGGTATGTCTCCACATGATGTCTGGTAAACTTGTCTGGCTGTTTTCATTTTAACTGATCATGGTTCTTGAAATCTAATATAAAATTCCTGGCAGGAAGGTATATCTCTTTTTAATCGGAAGCCTGAAAAAGGAATTGAATTTCTTATCAAAGCAAAAAAGGTTGGTGACTCCCCGGAGGACATAGCTGCTTTTCTTAAAAGCACATCTGGTCTGAAGAAAACGTTGATTGGTGATTATCTTGGAGACAGAGAAGATTTACCACTGAAAGTGATGCATGCCTATGTTGACTCCTTTGACTTTCAAGGCATGGAGTTTGATGAGGCAGCCTTTTTGCAAGGTTTCAGATTGCCAGGTGAGGCACAAAAGATTGATCGAATAATGGAGAAGTTTGCTGAGCGCTATTGCAAATGTAACCCAAAGGCTTTCATCAGCGCTGATACAGCATATGTCCTCGCTTACTCAGTCATAATGCTCAATACAGATGCTCCTAACCCTATGGCTAAGAACAAGGTGCATATACGTTCTCTATCTGATCTTGTTTCCATTTAGAGCTTGAAAATTGATGAAGTTCTCCCTTTTCCTAAATTGAAATGTGCAGATGTCAGCTGATGATTTCATAGCAAACAATCGTGGCATAGATGATGGAAAAGATTTGCCAGAAGAGTACTTAAGATCATTATTTGAACAGATATCAAGAAAAGAGATCAAAATGAAAGACGATGATTTGTCTCTGCAACAGAAACAGTCAGTGAACTCCAACAGAATTTTAGGTCTGGACAATATCTTGAATTTGTTATACGCAAGCATGATGAAGACCAATATATTGAAACCAGTGATGTTCTTATCAGGCACATGCAAGAACAATTTAAAGAGAAAGCTCGCAAATCCGAGTAAGATAAACTGGCTTTGAGCTTGTATGTTGGTGCTCTACCATGGAGAGATTCCTGTTTGACTGGATATAGCTGAAGCATCTTACTAGGTCTTTCTTTTTAAAAATATTTTTATGTCTTTGTATTTCGTTAGAATACGGTGAAATTCTGGGGGTATTTTCATCATTTTCATACGCAGTCCAAGCTTAGTTAATGTGATAAGATGTTGTAAATACTATATTCTATGTTAAATGTTTTCACTTTACCTAATGTAGCATGTAATGTTTGAAATAAAAACTTTGTTTTCGATTACCATTTGATTTCCATTGCACTGTCAATTTGTAGGTCAGTTTATTATGCAACTACGGATGTGGTGATACTGAGATTCATGGTTGAGGCATGCTGGGTTCCTATGTTGGCTGTGTTCAGCGTGCCTCTTGACCAAAGCGATGATGAAGTAGTGACAGCTTTGTGTATTGAAGGATTCCACTGCGCCAATACATGTCACCGCTTGATGTCCATGAAGACTCATAGAGACGCATTTGTGACTTCATTAGCTAAGTTTACATCACTTCACTCTCCTGCAGATATAAAGCAGAAAAATATAGATGCAATCAAGGTCCGTATTTTGCTTCTTCTGCTGTGAATATTTTGTTAGTGAGACACGCTACCTGAACTCTGCGAAAATTTCCATTTGCTTGTGGACCTAACATAGAATTTTCCTTTTACTTTGTTTATAGGCAATAGTTACAATTGCAGATGAAGATGGAGATTATTTACAAGAAGCTTGGGAGCATATTTTGACATGCGTGTCACGGTTTGAGCATTTGCATCTCTTGGGAGAGGGTGCTCCTCCCGATGCCACTTTCTTTGCCTTCTCTCAGAATGAATCAGAAAAATCTAAGCAAGCTAAGTCGGCCGTCCTCCCTGTTTTAAAGAAGGGTTCAGGAAGAATTCAGTATGCCGCTTCTGCTGTGATGAGGGGCTCGTATGATAGCACTGGTATTGGAGGTACTACTGGGACAGTCACATCCGAAGAGATGAACAATTTAGTCTCTAATCTCAACATGTTGGAACAAGTTGGAAGCGCTGAAATGAATCGTATATTCAAACCTTTGTTAAGGCTCTTTGCAAGGTGTCCATTGAGGAGTTGCGATCTACATCTGACCCTCGGGTTTTCAGGCTTACAAAAATTGTTGAGATCGCGTAAGAATCATTCCACTTCTCTTCCTTTCGCTTAATCTTAATGCAGTTAATTTATTTATGTTTCTTGACTCCAAATTGTCGATCTACTGACAGGCACTATAACATGAACCGGATCCGACTTGTATGGTCAAGCATCTGGCTTGTACTCTCTGATTTCTTCGTGACCATTGGCTGTTCTGAAAACCTGTCAATTGCAATTTTTGCGATGGATTCCTTACGGCAGCTATCAATGGAATTTTTGGAGCGAGAAGAATTGGCTAATTATATTTTCCAGAATGAATTTATGAAGCCTTTTGTTATTGCCATGCAGAAGAGTAGTGCTGTTGAAATACGAGAATTAATAATCAGATGTGTCTCGCAGATGGTGTCGTATCGAGTCCATCATGTCAAATCAGGGTGGAAGAGTATGTTCATGGTACTAAATTTTTTTATAACTATCATATATATTCATAGTTTCGATAACTTAATCTTTAACTATAATTTATCATTGAACTGATAAATCCTTTTCCAGGTTCTCACTACTGCAGCTTATGACAACCACAAAAAGATTGTGCTGCTAGCCTTTGAAATAACAGAAAAGATCATTCAAGACAATTTACCACACATAACTGAAACCGAAACAACCACCTTCATGGATTGTGTGAATTGCCTAATTGCATTCACCAACAATAAATTCAACAGAGACATTAGTCTCAATGCAATTGCTTTTCTGCGATTCTGTGCCTCGAAACTTGCTGAAGGAGATCTCGGCTCCTCATCTATGAATAAGGTTAAGGATTCAGGGGATACTTCTGAATCTTCACCTAACAAGGGAAATAATGGAAGGAAAGAAAACGGAGAGCTGATGGATAAGGATGATCATCTGTATCTTTGGTTACCTTTGTTAGCTGGTTAGGAAAAAATTTTAAAATTACTTTTATCTTCATACTCTAGAATGCATCTAATTCTGAAATTACATTGCGTTTCGTTGTGCAGGTTTATCGAAAATTGGCTTTGACCCTAGACCTGAAATTAGGGAGATTGCTTTACAAGTGCTGTTGGAAACTCTGCGCAACCATAGTCACCTCTTCTCACTACCTCTATGGGAAAAAGTGTTCCGACTCTGTCCTTTTTCCAATTTTCGAATACGTGCGCCATGCGATTAATCCATCAGGGGATGAACTACCTCAGCAGGGAATTGATGGTGACATGAGCGATATTGATCAAGATGCATGGCTGTATGAGACTTGTACGCTCGCACTTCAATTACTTGTAGATCATTTCGCTAGTTTCTATCATACCATTAATCCGCTTTTAAGGAAGATTCTCTCTTTACTCGTAAGTTTTATCAAGCGTCCTCACCAAAGCCTTGCTGGTATCGGAATCGCTGCTTTGGTACGCTTGACGAGCAATGCCGGTGATAATTACCTCGAGGAGCAGTGGCTGGAAGTAGTCTCTTCATTAAAAGAAGCAGTTGATGCAACACTTCCTGATTTCTCTTTGTTAGCGGGGATGGCCTACTCGAAGGCAATGAACTTGCATCAAATTGCCAAAGTAAAGAGGCTTCTCATGGTACCAGCACGTCTCATGATGATTCAGAGAGCCTGAGAACACAGCGTCTCCGTGCTTCTTTGTCCAATGCGAAGTGCCGAGCTGCTGTTCAGCTTTTATTGGTTCAGGTAGACTTCTCAAACTTAATATTGAAATATAATTAGAAATCTATTCTCGTTAAGATGCATTTTCTCTTGACAGGCAGCGATGGAAATTTATAACATGTTTCGAACTCGCCTTTAGGCTAAGAACATCTTAGTCCTGTTTGATGCGATGCATGATGTAGCATCACATGCTCACGAGATCAACAACGATACCATATTACATACCAAGCTTCAAGAGTTTGGTCGGATGACACAGTCGTTGCATCTCGAGAACGAACCCTATCAATTTTGCCTTACGTTCTTGCATAATCTGATAATGGATAGGCCTCCAAGTTTTGAGGAGGCTGAAGTAGAGTCCCATCTTGTCGATCTTTGCCGGGAGGTGTTACAGTTATATATCGAAACCGCAAGCTCGGAACAGATTTCTGAAACATCTACCGACTGCCTAAACCAATGGTTGATCCCTTTGGGCTCCGGGGAATGAAAAGAACTCGCCCGCACGTGCACCTCTCGTCATAGCGACTCTCCAGACCATATGCAGCGTGGGAGACACTTTGTTCGAGAACAACTTAGCTAAGTTCTTCCCTCTTCTTTCGAGCTTGGTAAGTTGTGAGCATGGTTCAAATGAAGTCCAGGCAGCTCTTAGTGACATGCTCAGCTCCTCAGTTGGTCCAGTTTTGCTTCAAGCGTGTTGAGTATCGACTCTTGACCAAATTGGAGGGACCTTCTTTGGATATATGGTAAATATGTTTTTTTCCCTCTCTTTTTGGCCTCTTAGTAACTCCATAGTTCTCATCAACGTTGCCCCGATTTTTTTTTTAAGAATTTGTGTTCGACACTTATATCTAGCCATATTAGATATATGAATATGATTTTTTTAGATATTTAAAAATTTAGATGTATTAGTGTCATACATATTTATGTTCAATGCTTACATTTGAGTCTAAGTGACATAAGATTTTGTTTTCTCGCTTAGTTAGTATTAATTGATATTTGAAGGGTTGGAGATGATTTCGAATTGGCTAGTGCTTTTGAACTCGTAAAATCAAGATAATCCTCATTGTACTAATAGACACATCGTTTTTCTTGTACTGGTACATACATTAGTGTGTTTTGGTGCACCGTTTTAGATGTATCAATATTTATATGAACACATAAATTAAGTTCAATAGCTCAATTAAATGATTATATTTTATTTTTATGTTATAAAAATAAAATATAATTAATTTAAAAAAATAAAATCTTATAACAAGTAGCAACTAACACATATAGATATATATTGGTATAAATATGTATCGATTGAAATGAAACATCATTAAAATGATCAAAACACGTCTTGAGTGTGTATATATAGGGCAACTATTCCATACACAGGCGGTGAAAAAAACAAAAAAATCACAAATGCCTTAGTTTTAGGGTTTAGGTTTAGATTTTAGAGTTTAGAGTTTAGATTTGATAGATTGTGTTCAGAATTTAGAGTTTGGGGTTAGGATTTGTGGAAGCTTTTTGTTTCCATCGTCTGTGTATTGAATATATATATATATATATATGAATTTATTTCCAATACACTAGCGGTGGAAACTTTTAGTTTCCACAAGCGCCTTAATCTTAGGGTTTAAGCACTCAGTTTAGGGTATAGGGTTTAGGGGTTTAGGTGTAGGAGTTTAGAATTTAGGGGTAATGGTTAGAATTTAGGGGTTATGGTTAGTATTTAGGGTTTATAGGTTAGGGTTTAGGTTTTAGGGTAATGTGTTGATGATTTAGATTTTAACCTATAAACCCTAAATTATACTCTTAAACCTTAAATTCTATTCACAATCCCTAAATTCTGAACCCCTAAACCTACACCCTTAAACCTTACACCTAAACCGAGTCCCAAAACCTAAAACTAGGGCGCTTGTGGAAACTTTTAGTTTCCACCGCCAGTGTATCAAATAATTATCCTATATATATTGCATATGCATATAAAAAGTTATTTAAATTAGAATAAATATGTATTATAACATTGTAAATAATTATAATTAATATGGGAAGTATTTTTCTTTTCTAGAGCCATCATAATATGCGTCTCTCAACAAGTGATAGTTCTTTCTAAGCTACTCGTCTTTGTTCTCTCATATTTGTAGCAACATTTTTGAAAATTTATTCGAAGGGGTGTTCCCAGTTTTTTTTAAATAATCGAGGAAATTCAAAAAGAAATCATATTTAAAATAAAAACAAAAGGAGTCGCCACCGATCACTTGGATAAGGTAGAGCGGACACCGAAAAACGAAAACCAGAGATTTGAATGGGTTCGGGAGTCTGTTACGTGTGGAGAAGGGGTAGCACCCCCATCATGCTAAAAAAATGGTACCTAAGGGTTCATATCACATTTAACTAAGAAAAATTAAAATTCGATCTATTTTAATTAATAATCCCTAAAAATGCATGAATGCATGAACATGTGATTTGAACAACCTAACCCGTAACCCACGATACCAAAGGAGATGATGCCTGAAGACTCAGGACAGCACTCCCACTAGAATATCGGGACCTCGAGTACTAAACTAGACTATAGCGATAAATTAAATATGGAATTATCAAGATACCAAATGCATGAACAACAATAAGAACAAGATAAATAAACATGACATATATATATATATATATAAACAAACGAAACGATAAAAAGCACAAGGCATGAATTTAATCAACATCAAACAAATAAATAAATACATGAACATAAAACGAGATAAGGGACTAAAAAATAAAGAAATATAAAAAATAGTGTTAAAATTTAAATATGCAAGAAAAATAGGGGCTAAAACAACAAATAAAAAAGCAACAAGGGCTAACAAGGGGATTACACCAATGGATTGGACCAAACTGAGATAAAATCTAAAGTTTAAGGGACTAAAAAGGGTATTAACCCACTAAAAACTGGATTTAACTAAAATAGGGATGTAAATGAAAACCATTTTGAAAATACAGGGACGACGGGTGAGATTTCAAAAGACGGAAGGGCTGTGGTTGCAATTTTCAAATGGTAGAAGGTCTTAAAAGGTAAATAGCCCATTTTTAAAAGCTTAAAAGAGTATAAAAATTGACTTATTTTCAAAAATAGAGCCTTTTTCATCTTTTTTTTATAAAAAAACTTCCCTTTTTGATATCCTCCGAAATAAACACGAAAACCCAACATTTTCTCTCCATTTTGGATCAAAACGACCAAAAAGAAAGAACATGGCGAGTGTTTTTAGTGTTCATCACGAACACCTAGGGACGAACCTAGAAAACCACCACCGGCCATTACCCATTCCAGATTCTAGCGGTCAACCGTCGTAACCCGCCGTGTGGTCACTGCTCTTCGGTGCTGATAAACACCGAAAACCTCTCAAAAATCTCATTTTTTCCTTTTAAAAATATATTTGACCTTTGTTTTTCAAAATCGTCCCTCAACCACCTTCAAAATCAAGAAAACAGTGAGCAAAAACCTATTTTTAAAACCTTTTTCTTTTTGAAAATGAATGAGAAGACCAATGACCTCATATCATTGGTTCATTGGTAAACTGTCTGTCATCAGAGACAGCAACCTCGACCATTTAACAGTTATAAAAAAAACAAAAGGTAAAAGTGTAACGACCCGGGCTTTAGAACCTGAAAGTTGGGTAAACCCGAGTCGCGAGCCTTGCTTGTTGGATCTATATGTTGGGCCTAAATAAGGCTCCATGGGAGTTCTAGTGGGATTTCTTGTGTTGTTAGGTTTGTGATTGAAGGAAGTAGAGAGTTGATGGGCAATAGGGTAATTACTCCCCCAAGGAAGGCAAAGGCTGAAGCCTTTTTAATTTAGATGCAAAAAGGAAATGAAATGAAGTCACCCTTGTCCCCATCACTTTCCCATATTCTTCTTCATTAAACACTCACCACAACTCAAAGGAAAAGTTAGAAAATTTGGCTTTGATGCGTGGAATCCCGAAATTGTTGTCAAGGAAAGGTTAATCAGCAATCAAAGATCTATCTTCCAAGGTAGATATCTCTAGAGCTTGTGGATTTTGAGTTTGAAGCTTGAACCAAGGAAAAGAGGTGGAAGAAGCTTGGTGGGTGTTTCATTCAAGATTTGCTTGCTTAAGGTCGGTACATTTATGACTCCAACATTTCATGAGGGTCCTAAAATGATTGATTTGTTTGGTGTATGTTTGTGGTTTGCTAAGGTTGGGTTTTAAAAGCTTTAAATCCCTTTAATGGTAAACAAAAGATTGGTTGTTGATGATGTGTACAATTGGTAGGAATCTACTTAATAACTTCCCCATAACGTGTATGCTTAATTTAAGGTTTAACTATTGAGTTTAGGGGGCAAAACCAGAGAAATATGAACTCCAAAAATAGAGTTCTGGGCACGTGTATCGATACAAGCTAGGCCAGTATCATTACGCCCTCTTAGAAGTGAGCTCTTCCCGGTATTTTTATAAGGG
Organism: Hibiscus mutabilis; assembly: GCA_019671005.1. Lineage (NCBI taxonomy): Eukaryota > Viridiplantae > Streptophyta > Magnoliopsida > Malvales > Malvaceae > Hibiscus > Hibiscus mutabilis. The sequence goes on along the minus strand of CM033749.1, from coordinate 3,039,261 downwards.
GGTATTGGTACGGGCCATGGGCGTACCAATACCACTATTCTATTGCCAAATTCCAGCAGCGAAATAGAATATCAGTATGACAAGGGGTGTTTTGGTACGAGTAAGGTTTTGGTACACAAGGTATAAGTACCAGTACATGGTTTTGGTACACGAGGAGGGTGTATCGATATGGGGTCGTGATTATTTCTTTCAAACCTAAAGTGGGTATCGATACTCGAAGATGAGTATCAATACCTAGAGGGGCGTATCGATACCCATGTAGGAGAATCGATACTCATAGTGTAATCTGTCCTAGAAGCTTGAGTTTGCATTCGGGGGTCTTATAATTCGAGGTAAAGGGTCCAATGGGTCTCTAAAGGTGTAAAATGAGATGTAAAACTAAGAAATCGAGATTAATACCCCATATGCGAAATAAATTGCTAATGACTTGGTAATCATTGGGTGAATTGATTGTATTAGTAACCCATAGGGATCATTGATGGATCAATCAATGTTGTGTGGCGTGTAGGGTCCTTGATGGGTGCTGAAGAGACGCATGTATAGTCTAGTTGCTTTGAATAATGAGATAATCTAATGAGAATATCATGAATAAACTTGAAAGACATGAATTAATAATTGTAACAAATTGAAATATGCCTTGATGCATTTGTAATGGTTCGTCTTGATGCTTCTTATCTCTTGGTGAGATGTATGGATGCTCGGGGAACATATGTATCTTGTGTGTTATGGTAAAGAATTTGGATGTCCTAGAGTCAGTGCAAAAGCACTTATATTAGGGGATGTATACTTCGAGTTTTGTGATCGAGTACATCTAACGTATCTATAGGCTATGTAATCTGGTGCGGTTAGAAACATATTCGTGGCTATGGTGAACCGAATAAGGAAATATAACTCAGTGGGTTATGTGAGCTCGTGTAACTTGATGAGCTATGTGAACTCGAGTAACTTGGTTGGCTGAGTGACCTCAGGTTAAGACTACTTGTGGCTATCGTGATCCAAGAATGTATAGGACGTATCTGTAGCTATAGTGATCCGAATATGGTCTAACTAACTCGACGACTATGTGATCACGGGTAACCTGACGGCTGTGTGAGCACGAGTAATGTAGGGCTTTGTTGGCCATTGTGTAGGTCATGTATGGTTATTCATGCTTGTTGTTTGGATAATAGTTGATGGCTATATTACCCTAGGGTTGTGTAATCAGGGTACGGTATGCTTTAACTTAGTGGGCTGTGTGACATCGAGTATGGTAAAGCCTGGTGATGGCATGTGAGACTTCTTTTAATTAATGATGCCTTGAGACAAATATCATGAACTCTAGCTATGGTAGGCTAGAAGGTGATCTTCGTTATATGTGAAGCCTTATCTGTGCATTCTTAATTATATCATCATGCATGCTTGTTTTGTGATATTCATGAATTGCGGTAGAGTATAAATATACCACTGAGCTTTGTTAGCTCAGCGTGTAGAATTGTGGGTTTTTTTTTCGTGTGTAGGTTAACAGGTTATCTTTTAGATGATCACATCATGGAGGACTTCCTAGCACCGAGCTAGTTTCATAGTACAATACTTGATATTTTAGTTTGGAATGAAATGTATTCATAGGACCTTACCATATTCGAGTCTGTAACTCTATTTGAACTATTATTTTGTTATATGGTGTATTGTAAATTAGAGCTCATGTTTTGTAAACTCATTTTAAATATTATTTATCTACGTGGATTTATGGAAATGGATGTTTTTGAGAAATGTCAAAGTTGTGGTTTTAAATGGAAAATTTGATGGGTCGGTTTTTAAGAGACCTAAATGTAACGCTTTAAATTTGGATCGGGATCAGGGTGTTATATTTAGTGGTATCGGAGCTTAGGTTTAGTAGGTTCTAAGAAACCTCGAGGTGGTTTAAAGGTCGTGGTAAGGTGTCAAGTGAATACAAGTCCCTAAATTTAAGTGGTACTTTTACAAGACTGGGAATCCTGATGTGCTGCCTTGTTTCTTTGTGTTCCAGAAAGAGTTAATAGAAAGAGAAATTGGAAATGGATAGGCGAGTCACTTCTATGATCTTACCTCTGCCCTTTTGCAAGTAATACAATCTTGTAACCCCCTTGACCCGGTCTAGCCACAAGACCGAATCAAGCAAGCTACATTAGGGTTTATCGAGACAAATCCGGAAGAATTACATGAGAAACAATCCATTTTTTTCTTTTATCTTATCTAATGCATATTTGAGTCATATGGTGTTCATACTGGTTATGGTGAAAGTTCCAACTTAATAGGGCATCAATTCGACATTCAATTGCTCGAATTCGCATAACAGAGACTAAAATGTAATTTCTAATAATTATAGGGTCAAACATTAAATTGAAGTTACCAATCCTTAATTAGTCATATTACATGCCAACAAGTTAAATTTTGGCTTAATATAACCATTCAATCTCATTTAATTGCATAATTATGAAACATGGACCAAATTGCAAAGAATACAAACACTTAGAAGCATCTTAGCAGAAATAACGACTGGTGTACCAGTACAGACCATAACCGTATCGCAACGGGTGTAAATAACAAAGGTGTACTGATACGTTCCCCAAGCGTATTGGTACGGGTATGCCAATTTCAAAAATTAGGATTTCAGTTGCTAAAGGGCGTACCAGGTACAGTAACCCGTGTACCGACACTAGGCCTATTATCTAGCTATGCGTACCAATACGGTTACTAGGCGTATTTGTAGGCCTAGGCAATTTTGCTTGGATTGAGCCGAGATAGATCCTCGCGTACCGATCCCTGAGGACACATATCGGTACGGACATACCTGTAATGACCTCTAGGTCAACATATGGCACTTCGGCTCAATCTAACATACGCCATACAACATCTAATCAACATAACACCTCTCAAACATAATTTCACATCAACATGACATCATGGTAGAAGATCATACTTATCAAGGCATACTTGAAGCAAACTCCTATGGCATGATTTCTACCCAATCATGCATATTGTTTCCCAACCCCTCAAAGTTAAGCATAAAGCATCATACAAGTCCAAAACATCAATCCAAGCTTATACAAACAGGGAGTAACCAAAATACATCACCCAAAAACAACTTGGTCACATTGCCTCTTATTACTACTTATTGCTTATAAAACCGTACTTTGAAAAGTAGCAACCCTTGAATCATCCCTTGCCCACTCGCTGCCCAAAATGGTTATTTCTCTACATTGATGAGGAAATATGGCGTAAGCTATAAGTTTAGTGAGGGAATCGCAAAAACACTCATCGGTGCATTTAAAATCATTTAAAATCGAACCAAATGTAATTGTCTCATGGCAAAACATCTCATGCTTCTCAAACATCTCAATATGTACATTTAAATCATTTTCAGCACATGTATCATGGATTCTATCTCTACCTCAATTTAAGCTTCATATCTCAACATCTTTATAACAAGCTTAAAGAGTACCACATGTATAAATCACATTATACAAACATAATCCATTTCTCATGATACAATATCTCATATATTGGCTTTCAGGTGACTCAAAACCAGCGACCTTTCATTTCATAAAACACATTGAATACACGGATTTCTCAAGTGGTTCCTACGACCACTTCACATACATACTCAATCGAAGCAACGACACACTTGCCCACCTCAACGGTTCAAACTAGAGTAATAGAACATTCACCCACATCTACGGTTTGGATGTATAAATCCACCAGCTGGAGAAAACAAAATATTTACCCACCTTAACTGTTGCAGTTCTCTACACAAAGGCCAACAGAGCCCTACATTACTCGTGCTCACACAGCCGTCGGGTTACCTGTGATCACATAGCTGTCAGGTTAGTTGGACCATATCCGGATCACCATAGCCACAGATACATCCCAGACATACTTGGATCATGATAGCCACAAGCATTCTTTACCTAAGATCACTCAGCCAACCAGGTTACTCAAGTTCACATAGGCCATCGAGTTACTCGAGCTCACATAGCCAACTGAGTTATGTTTCTTTATTCAGTTCATCATAGCCACATATATGTTTTTAACCGTACCCAGATCACATAGCCTGTGATCCACGAGATTTCACCACTCGAACCTACTTGATGCAGAGCAAGGACCGTTATCACAAACGAACTTCCACTAGCAACCAAAACCCATGAAGCTATCCTTAAAGGTCTAAACAGCTTATTCCAATCCAACCACTTAATCTCAACTAACAATTGTACGAAAACTTTAACAATCCTCAATAATTTCCAACTGGTTCTTCCGACAATATTTCTTTGTAACATTAATATCTGGTTACTCACAACATATCTATTAACCCCACATTTTCATTGCGCTACCCTGATATCTTTTACATTGTTTACCTTACCTGAAGATAACTCCTCTCAAACTCGATAGAGCAATCCCCTAACTTTACGAAATCTAGATAAAAAAGGTGCACATGCTAGGCTAACGTCCTCACGACTTGCCCTTAGAGCCTCAACCTTTACATTCTACAACCAAAAAGAAGGTTGCCGATCTTATAAAATAGGTAACGGCTTTTCATCGTTACTCCTCAGCTTAGCACATCAAAAGCCACTATGCAATCCACTCCAACATAAGAACGTCTCCAGGTGAAACACTTGGCAATGACACCCAAATGGCCACTTGCACAAGTGTATCCCTAACAAAGAGTTCGTTGAATACCATACCACGGAGCGATGAAAACTAATAACGAACTCAACCTTACCCTTATCGCGGTTCTAAACCACGATCAAACGGTAAGACTGCTCATTCACCAAGGGTACCTTCATACCCTCAAAACATTTACAACTCTAAGGCCTAGAATTCTCAACCCTCGCGTCTACAACGCAAGCTAAAAACATCTCGCAACATACATAACCTTTCTTGAGCTAACACCATAGAGCACAATGTCCGCCTTAGAGAGGTAAAGATCCTACACTCTATGCGAAAGGCAACCTCCACAACTAGTAAGAGAGAGTAAATCCAACAAGTCCGTAAAGACTGTTACTCTCGATCCTCAACCACCATCTATGGTAAAACACTTATCTATCAGCTTTTACAATTCTAATTTACTAAACAATCCAACATCAATCTCAAGATTTACCAGAATACATATTCAGCAAGAGGCAACTCAATACACAACAAAGAGTTAAACGGTCATCAAATAACAACTAAAACCAAAATGAAACATAATTACTTGACATATCTTCGGCAGCAAAGCTGTCAACCTTAGCCTAAGAAACATGCTGTCTAGCAACGTCTTGTACGTCAACTCTAGTTGTAGATCTCATAGAACCTCTACCTCGATAAACTAACGATGCCCTAACTCTACCTCTAGCAAAACTCTGACCATGACGAGATATAGCCAACCTCTGAGACTGAGCTGGTGTATCATCATCCACAACTGGGCAATCCTTTTTTCATATGCCCTGGTGCCCGACACCTATAGCAGACCCTCCGAAGCAAAAAGCACACTTTAAGGTGATGTCGACCGTAATGCTCACATGCTAGTAGAGGAGACGCTCTAACTGAACCACAGTACTTCCTTCTGGAGTAAAAATCAAAGAGCCCCTATGAACCCTCGACCTAGATCTTGAACTGACTTTCTGTAGCTGGTCTGAAGCAACTCTATTCGAACCCTTCGAAGCACACAACCTCCATTGTAGAATTTGAAAAGAACTTAAGATATCACGGGTCTTCACATTATGGCCACTTAAATCCTCCGTTCTACCCGATGTCATATTCTGAAGCTGTTTTAGTACTTTTGCACTATTGGTTAGCTCTAAAAATATCCCAAGTAGACCCGCTATTACGTACAACTGGATCTCGATCTTCAAACCTTGTCTAACCTCTTGTACCTCAACTCTTCCGTGGTAACTAACTCTGGGGCATAACGACTCAAACACATAAATTCTTGTTCATATCCAAACATTGTCCGATCTCCCTAAACTAGATGCAAAAATTGGTCTTTCATCTTATCCATATGCACCTCATTGATATACTTATTTTGAAACTCATCCAGGAATATATCCTATGACGGGAATGCATGCTGTAGACCCAACTTAACGGTATTCCACCATTCATGTACATTTCCCTAAAAAAAGGCAGATAATGAAATCAAGATCATCCTCTGGGCTTACCCTCATTTTTCTCAAGATTTTCTGTGTGTCACGCAACCACTGATCAGCCTTAATCGGGTCATCCTTACCCAAACCTTCAAAATTTTTAGGCCCAAAATGGTGAAGCCTCTCAACAGGGGTTTTGCGAGGCATCTCAGATTGCCTCAAAATAGCTTTGTAATGCCCTAAAATTGGGCCTAAGTGATAATTGGATCCGGTAGATGGTTTAGGAGAACCGATTTAGGCAATTTGAGTTAGTTTCGAGAATTAAATTAAAATAAATTAATTTTGGTTAAAATAAAATATGGGAAAATGTTAAGAAATACTTAATTAATATTTTTAGTATTTTGGTAAAATCAATTTAAAGTAATTAAATCAAATTTTGGACATTTTGGTCTAGTGACTAAAATGAAAAGTTTTCAAAACTGTTTTTGGTGACTAAATTGTAAAAGGATCAAAACTTAGAATCTTTAACGAGCTATTTGAACAATCTTTTTCATAAAATTTCCCCCATAATTTAGGCTATTTTAAAGTATTTTTAATTGGTTTATTAGTAAAATAAGATAGGATTTAATAAAAAGGATTTTAGTTTTTCCTTCCCAGTAGCCAAACTAAGATTTTCACTCTAAAATTCTCAGGAATCAATTCCTATTGATTTGATTTTTGTTTCTTGATTGCTTTCCTTTTTGTTTATCAAGAGAAAGACACGAGTGTCGAGGCCAGAACCCTCTGAAGAAGGGGAGTCTTCTTCTCATTAACTCTTTTCTTGCATTTTGATTCATTTTTCATATTAATGCATTGTATGTTCCATTATATATTTGTGTTATTTTCATACATTGAGGACAATGCACACCTTGGGTTTGAGGGTGTGTATTGCCTTCCATTTGTTTCCATGCATATCCATGTCTAAATTTCAATTTGTTTGCCATATAGGATAACACATGCATACCAAACCCCTAAAATTTTTTACATCGGCATAATTTTGAATATTTGCCATCATGTTGCTAGTTTAGCAGAACTTGTAACTAGTTTAATATGTCCAATGAGGAAAATTAATCCTATGAAATTGTATGCCAGCAGAACGTCAATGTCAGGTAGCTTGGCAATGAACTCTAGTCTTGGGAACTTTAGTTTCACTTTACACGTGGCATGTATCTAGTTCTTGAAACAGGCTTAGGACCTCTTGAAACTGAACTCAGAATAATAAAAAAAATAATGCCAGGGTAAAAAGAAATGAATAAGGCAGCAATGCTCTGCCAAAAACTAAAAAGCTTAAAAATAAAACTCCTCTGCCTTAGACAATAAGTAAATTGGGTCTTCGTGGTTTGCTCTTTCTTAGTTCTCAAGCTAACAAAACTTTAGGGTAAAAGTGTAAAAGGTTAGCTTAGTGATGTAATCTGGATTAACATGGGTATTCGTGGTTTGCTCCCTCTTATGTCTCACGCCAAATAGTACATGACACGACCCCACTTAATTGCCAGCATGAAAATACCCTTGGCAGAATAAAAGAAAAAAAACATTTTTCTGAGTTTGGGTAGTAAAGATTACTAAGGGAGTTGATATGAACTTGATGCATGTTGCCTACACTTATGCACACTTCATGACCTTAGACTAGGCCTTTGTTGCTGCTCTTGAATTTGTTGAACTATTGGCATTAATATACTGAATATCTGAAGATAGACCTAGGGTCAATTTCAGCTTGCTGGCAGATGTTAGAAAGTATTGCAATTTTGCTGAGGTACTGTTTGATTTTCTGTTTTCTTTTTAGTTTTGCATTACTTGAGGACAAGCAATAAGCTAGGTTTAGGGGAGTGTTGACTTCTCAAAAGTATTATATTTTATGCCTATTTTACACAACTTTTTGCTTGCCTTTAGGTACATTTGTTTGTATTTAGTGTTAAAATCATGCATTTTGCATAAAGGAGTTGATTTTGCCAGAATGAAGGGTGTTTTGTTGTTTTTATGCAGGTTTTAAGCAGACATGCTTGGCAACAAAATGCTAGAACAGAAAGATAGGACGCTAGAAGGAAATTGCTGAGTAACGGTCGATAGAGTAAAGTAGAAAGACCAGAAGATTTCTGCCAAGACCCTTGGCAAAGAAGTATCAGCCCCCAAAAAATAAGACCAAATCAGATCTTGAGAAAAGCGCATTGGAAACGAATCTAAAAAAATAGAAGTGGATAAGAGGGCGAAAGAATTTTGCCAAGCTCGGCTAGCAAAGAAGTGGTGTCCGATGACTGGTCAAAGTAACCCATGATCCAGTACACATCAGCCCTAGAGTTCAAAATGAAGATAAGGTGATAAAGCATTTATCTTGGAACATGATCTGATTTTTAAACCCCCCACCTTATCTAAGGTTTCCTCTTACACCTATTTAAAGAGAGCATTTCCAATGGTGAACACACACAATTCCCCAATCTCTCCACATCACGCTCACCATCACGATCGGCCTAGAGAGGTTGCACCGAGGAAAGTCTGGATCAAGAAAGGCTGCATCGATCGACATTCTCTCTTATTTCTTCCTTTGGTTTAGTTGTTTTTATTTTTAAGATGATAAAGTTGTTAGAAAACGTTGAAGGTTTTTTGGTTTATACCCTTACCATGAACTAATATAATAGTTGGTGGGGGATGCTTACGTTGAACGTTGTCTGAATGTTTTGTTTTTAATAATTACAATACTTCGGCATAGTTTTATACATCTGGCATGATCTTTAGTTTTTTATAACTTCTTTGTCATGCGACCGCTGGCACAGTTTGCCTATAGCACCTCAATATCTTAAAAACTTGGGTGGCAACGATTAGTTGTCAGATTCTAAGGTGAAAAGCTTTGACAGAAGATGTTAAAGTAGATGAACTTACTTCAGGAGTGAGTATACCCCTTAGAGAGTAAAGATTGGGACTTAATCAAATTAATTTATGAAAAATATGCAATATAGACATATATGCATGGTTAATTTAGGGCATTGCCATCGACAGAGGCAACGCCAACTTTGAATCTTCTCGGTAAACAATGCCAAGGTAAAACATTATTAAAGGCTGGCATGGCATGAACAGCGTGAAAACCAGGCATTCCTTGCCAACACTCATCAATCATTTTACAAGTCTCCTTGCCAACGTTGTTTTATTTTCATTTCTGTTTATTTAATCATTTTTAAAACCAATTTCAACTCAACAATCTTTTTCCCTTAACAAGTAAATAATCAAAGTAGTTAAATTCTAAGTAAATCTCTGTGGGATCGATACTCAGCTCACTGTTGTATTACTTGCCGACCGTGTATACTTGCACACAAAAGACTTAATCTTGGCTCTGTTTTCATACACTTCCAATACATATTTCACCCTTTTGCCAAGCACTCATACAGTCACAACATGTGTCACTGTGGGGAGCACCGGTGTTGTTCATAAAGAAGAAAGATGGCACAATGAGAATGTGCATTGATTATCGGTAACTAAACAAGTTGAAAATTAATAACAATTATATTTTGCCTAGAATTGATGATTTGTTTGATCGGTTTTGGGGAGCTACGGTGTTTTCTAAGATTGATCTGAGGTCAGGGTATTATCAGTTGAAGATAAAGGATAAAGATGTACCAAAGATAACTTTTTACACGCGTTATGGGCATTACGAGTTTTTAGTGATGCTGTTTGGTTTGACCAATGCACCGACAACATTCATGGATATGATGAATTGGGTGTTCTATGAATTCTTAGACCAATTTGTAGTAGTGTTCATCAATGGCATTCTTGTGTACTCTCGTACCGAGAAAGATCATGATCGACATCTTCGGATAGTGTTACAAGTTTTGTTGGACAACAAGCTTTACGCCAAGTTGAGTAAGTGTGAGTTTTGGATCAAGAATGTGGTTTTTCTTGGGCATGTTATGTCGGCTGAGGGTATTCGCGTGGATCCGCAGAAAATTAAAGCTGTTGTGAATTAGAAACAACCAAAGTTAGTATCAGAAGTTCATAGTTTCCTAGGGTTAGTAGGATATTATCGACGCTTTGTAGATGGCTTTTCGAGGATTGCTGCTCTTTTAACGAAGTTGTTTCAAAAAGATGTGGGTTTTGAGTGGACTGAAGGTAGACAACAAGCTTTTGATAGGCTGAAGGAAGCTTTAACATAACCTTCAATCTTGATTTAACCTGAGTCAATGAAAAAGTTTATGGTGTATAGCGATGCATCCTACGTGGGTTTAGGATGTGTGTTGATGCAAGAAGAAAGGGTTGTCGCCTATGCATCTAGGCAGTTAAAGGTGCATGAGCTCAACTACCCTACGCACGATATTGAGCTTGCGGCAGTAGTATTTGCCTTGAAGATTTGGTGACATTATCTCTTTGGTGAGAAATATACAGTGTATACAGACCACAAAAGTTTGAAATACCTGATGTCGCAGAAAGAGTTGAACCTTATACAGCGAAGGTGGTTGAAATTGCTTAAGAATTACTATCTGACAATCGAATATCATTCAGGAAAAGCTATTGTGGTGGTTGATGTTTTGAGTAGGAAGGTTGCGGTTGAGTTGAGGGCGATGTTTGCTCGGTTGAGTGTAACGCATGATGTGGGTTTGTTGGCTAAGTTGTAAGTAAATCCACCGTTGTTGCAATATATCAAGGAGAAGCAACCGTATGACAACTCATTGGCACCGCATGTTAAGGATATAATGGATGGCAATCAAACAGATTTTTGCTTTAGTGAGGAAAGTGTTTTGTGTTTCAAAAGTCGGGTGGTGGTGCCAAAGGATGAAGAGTTGAGGCATACTATCTTGGATGAGGTACATTCGAGTCTTTTTACTATGCATTCGGGAAGTACGAAGATGTATCAGGATTTGAAGAATGAGTATTTCTGGGTTGGTTTGAAAAAGGATATTACGGATTTTGTGGCTCGTTGTATAGTTTGTCAGCGTGTTAAGGCTGAGCATCAGTTTTCTTCGGGGTTGTTCCAACCGTTAAAGATTCCAGAATGAAAGTGGGAGAGAATTACCATAGATTTCGTATCTGATTTGCCTTTGACGCCATCAAAGAAGAATCCTGTGTGGGTGATTGTGGACAGGTTTACGAAGTTTGTACATTTTCTGGCTGTACATACTACGTATACTTTGGAAAAGCTGGCAGAGTAGTATATTGTTGGGATTGTGAGGTTGCCCGGCGTGCCAAAGTCTACTGTGTCATATAGAGATCTGTATTTTACAGTGAGGTTTTGGGAAGGTTTGCATAAAGCTTTGGGTACACGATTGAATTTCAATACTTCATATCATCCTCAAACGGATGGTCAGTCTGAACGAGTTATCCAAGTGTTGGAGGATATGTTGCGGTATTGCAACATTGATTTTCAAGGGTCTTGGGAGAAGCAGTTACCTTTGGTAGAGTTTGCCTATAACAATAGTTATCAGGCTAGTATCCAGATGGCACCGTACGAGGTTTTGTATGGTAGAAGGTGTCGAACGCCACTTTGCTGGGCTGAAGTAGAAGAAAAGTATGTCTCATTGTAGGATATATTGAAGGATACCAATGAGAAAGTAAAGCTTATAAGTGATCGGTTGAAGGCGGCTTCGGATCAGCAAAAGTCATATACTGATTTAAAGCGAAGGAAGATTGGGTATGCAGTTGGTGACTGTGTGTTCCTAAGGGTTTCGCCTTGGAAGAAGGTGATGAGGTTTGGTCGGAAGGAAAAGTTGAGTCCTAGGTTTATTGGACCTTATGAGGTGTTGAAGCGTGTTGGCTTAGTTGTTTATAAGTTGAGGTTACCGGCAGAGTTAGAAAAGATACATGATGTTTTCCATGTATCGGTGCTTCGGAGGTATAAATCGAATCTTTCGCATGCAATGCCTGTGGAAGAGATTGAGCTGAACCCGGATTTAACCTATGATGAGGATCTGGTGAGAATCCTGGATTTGAGTAGCAAGGTTCTTCGTTGGAAGACCATCGAGTTGGTGAAGGTGTTGTGGCGACATCGTGGTATCGAATAAGCCACCTGGGAAAGCAAGGGAGACATGTTGAAGCAGTTTCCTCATCTTTTTTTGTCAGGTAAATTTTGAGGACAAAATTTCCTAAGAGGGGGGGGAGTTTTAATGCCCTGAAATTGGGCCTAGGTGATAATTGGATCGGGTAAATGGTTCGGGAGAACCAGTTTAGGCAATTCGAGTTAGTTTCAGAAACTAAATTGAAATAAATTAATTTTGGTTAAAATAAAATATGAAAAAAGGCTAATAAATACTTAATTAATATTTTAAGTATTTTGGTTAATTCAATTTGAAGTAATTAAATCAGATTTTGGACATTTTGGTCTAGTGACTAAAATGAAAAGTTTTCAAAACTATTTTTGGTGACTAAATCGTAAAAGGGTCAAAACTTAGAATCTTTAAGGATCTATTTGACCAATCTTTTTCATCAGATTTCCCCTTAATTTAGGCTATTTTAAAAGTATTTTTAATTGGTTTATTATTAAAATAAGATACGATTTAATAAAAAGGATTTTAGTTTTATAAAATCATTTTCTTACGTAACCACTTTTATTCCAACTTTTTCTCTCAACTTTCCCAACAGCCAAACTAAGATTTTAACTCCAAAATTCTCAGGAATCAATTCCTATTGATTTCCTTTTTGTTTCTTGATTAATTTCTTCAATTCCTATTGCAAAATCTCCTTGGATTTCAACCAAGCTTTTCCAATTAAAGGGAAATTTAGCAATTAGAGGTGATTTTCGTTTCTATCCTTTAATTAAAGGTTCTTTAATGAAACTCTCAAGTTCTTGATTCTTTGTTATTGATTTATGCTATGGAATTATGGTTTAAACATGGTTTTGATGAGTAAATTGAGTTTTAAGTGGAAAGTATGATATATACTATTTTGGATCTGTTGTGGATTGGTTCTAATGAGTTTAGATCTATTATAAGCTGTATTTTAATGTTGAAAGATGTGATTAATCATTGAAATCCCGAAACTATAGGAATTGCTAGTTTTCTAGGTTGTTTTAGTTAGTTTTGGTGTGATCTGGTTGCTATGGTAGTGCTAAAGGTTTAAAGCCGTAATTAAGATGTTTTTGGATGTTAATTGATGTTGTTGAAAGGTTAGAATCATCAGGTTTTGGATGGGCTTTATTTAGATAAGGTTTGGTGATGCTTTCGGTTGTTTTATAAGGGGTTTTGATGGTTTCTTGAGAGGCAAAAATGTGTTTGCTGGTTGCTGGAAGTTTAAGTTGTAGAGATGTGTGTTTTTGATTGGGAAAAATAGTGGAGTTGAATCCTTTAGCTTTTGGTGAAGGCGCGGAAGCTTAATTCGTGCAACAACAAGCTAGCTTCGGTTTGTTGGTGAGTGGAAACGTGTTTTTATTGCTATAAAAGGGTTTGAAAGAAGTCGTGGGAGTTTAGAATAAGTTTGAAACACTTATCTAAGCTCATAAGTAAGTATTGGTTGAGCTCTCTCTCGATTTCGATTTTGTAAAATGAAATCTCATGCACATGTTTATAGTTTTAATTACTCACTGTGTTATGCATGTTTTAGAAATGAAAGATGTTGCTAATGATCATATGTGATGATTATTGAGAATGAGACATAGATTATGAAATTATTTTTGAGAATACTAAAATGCATGGTTAAATGTATTTGAAATTGGATTGATTTGATGCATATGTAAAACAATGAGGTAATGTTGTTTTATTGAATATATTGGCAAGTGGCTGAGTTTAAAATGTTATCGGATATAGTTGGCTAGCCATAGGGTTTAAAGTGCACTGTAAAAAGTCGCTTCATGTGTGTCGAGGGGTTGTGAGAGTGGATAATAATTGATAGCTATATTACCATAGGGTTGTGTGATCAGGGTATGGTATGCTTTAACTCGATGGGATGTGTGAGCTCGAGTAACTCGATGGGTTGTGTGACCTCGAGTATGGTAAATCCTGGTGATGGCATGTGAGACTTCTTTTAATTAATGATGCCTTGAGACAAATATTGTGAACTCTAGCTAGGGTAAGCTAGAAGGTGATCTTCGTTATATGTGAAGCCTTATCTGTGCACTCTTAATTATATCATCATGCATGCTTGTTTTATGATATTCGTGAATTGCGGTAGAGTAGAAATGTACCACTGAGCTTTGTTAGCTCAGCGTGCGAAATTGTGGTTTTTTCATGCGTAGGTTGACAGGTTATCTTTTGGAGGAACACATCGTGGAGGACTTCCCAGCATCGAGATAGTTTCAGAGTACAGTACTTGATATTTTAGTTTGGACTGAAATGTATTTGTAGGGCCTTACCACAGTCGAGTTTGTAACTCTATTTGAATTATTATTTTTTTATACGGTGTATTTTAAATTGGAACTCCTATTTTGTAAACTCATTTTAAATGTTATTTATCTACGTGGATTTATGAAAATTGATGTTTTTGAGAAATGTCAAAGTTGTTATTTTAAATGAAAATTTTGATGGATCGATTTTTGTAAGACCCAAATGTAACACTCGGATCAGGATCGGGATAAGGGTGTTACAAAAAGCCCTAGCCCTCATTTTGTTTTTTCTTTTGGAATTCGAAATATGCAAAAAAAAAAAGAAAAGAAGAAGATACCTATGAATGCTTGTTTCTCTTTGTATTGATTTCTAAAAAATTCCCTTTTTTGCTTTACAATGCTTTAGGGCTTTTATTTATACCCTAGAATTACATATTTAGAGAAAATGAAAATTGAGTGGACAAAATCCTCATTGGTTGATCTCTTTTGTGTTTTGGCCAAATTCAACTGCCTTATGCCAATTTTGAATTTGATTTGTTTTTTTTTGTCTTTAAAATTGGTTGGGAATGCATCTGGCATTGTTGTTTTTTTTTTGTTTCTTTGTATGTTGTTGTGGCTGCCGGTGGAGGAGGGGAGCAAAGGAGTTGTCGAGGGCCGTACGTCGATGTGAAAGCTAAACGGGCTCGATTGGTGTGTGTTGGAGCTGAACAAACGCGGCCGTGAATCCCACACGCGAGTGGGGGATATGGGCAGTCTACTATTGCAAGATTTGGACCATCAGATTTAATTTAGATCTAACGAATGTAGTTGGGCTTAAGGGATTTAATTTTTGGGCTCTAAACGGGCCAAGCATAAATGTATATATCATATATATATATTTGGAGCTTTTATGTAATTGGACTGTTAATATATATATATATATATATATATGAAACTTATTTAAAATTGGGCTTTAGTTACGTAAGTTAATTAGTTAATTTTTGTTTTGTTTAATACAACCTAATATAATAATAATAACAATAATAATAGTAGATAATAATAATAATAAATCAAAGATAAAATAAAGTAAACAACTAAATAAAAAAGAAAATAGGTGATTAATTTGGACAAAATTAGTGATTACAGTATTCTCTTAGGTCATGATTTCTAGACACACGAGGAACACTCTCTTTTATTTCCTTAGAGTCCCATTTCCCCCCTCTATGTAGGATCAAGATTAGATTTAAGTTTTGTCAAAAACAAATTATAAATAAATTTGTGTAGAAACTCGAAAACTCGACTCGGAATAGGACTCGTAAACTCGATTAACTCAAAATTTTTTTGACTCAACTCGATGAACGCTCACCCCTACGTAGACCCTAAACCCTATCTTTTAATACTAAACATAGATAGGGACACCAAAAAGGAGTAGATAATTATTGTTCATATAAATTTCGAATATTAATCATTTCTATATGTTACATGATACAATAATGTTAGATATGACGTAAACGCTATATGAACAAAAAACATAAACACGTCACTAATACCCGAATATCAAAAATCTTAAAAAACACTTACAAATATAATATGTATGTAGATAATTTTTTTTATAGATACGTGCGTACACAATTATTCAAATATGTATATTTAATTTTAAAAAATAAAATTTAAATTTCTAACTTTAGAACATAAATTTTAAATTTTAAACTCCTAAACCCCAAATAAAACAAAAAGATACAAGATCTATTCATTGGCTGAGTTATCAATAATGCCCATATTATCTCATATTGTTTGAGTTTGAATCTCAACATCTTGTACTCGGCTTTCTTGAAGAAAAATAGACATTAAATTTATAAAGTCAAATCTTGTTATCAGATATTGGTATTACAAGTAAATTGTAAATTAAATTATTGTTATATAATTTAATCATTTTAAGTCATTTTTATTTTATTATATTGGTGTTTTACCGTTTTATATTAGGATTGAATTCGAAAAGTGTTGGACTAAAATCGATAAAAATAAAATACAAGGACTAAATTCATTACTCATGCACAGTACAGAGACCAAGTATAGAATTTGACCTAAGTTTTAACAGTAAATCTCTGAATAAATTTGGGTAAAGTTCATAAATAGTCACTGAACTTTATTAAATTATTTAATTCGGTAACCAAACTTTCAATTGCTTCAATGTTACCATTAAACTTTTAGTTTTGCTTCAATTTGGTTACTGAGATGCAACGGACATTAAAATGGTGTTAACAAAGTTTGTATAATAACACATTTAGTCCTCCACATTTATACATTCAAATAATTTAGTCCTAATTCGAAACAAATTAATAAATTTAACTCTTATTATTTACCCATTATTTTAAATTGATCATATTTTTAATTAAAAATAATTTAATAATACAATGAACTCCTACACTCCGAATATCTATCTCCTTTCCATATCTACACTTTAATACTTCAGGAGCAACATAGTAAACACTCCCGACTATATCCCAATAATTATTTCTTGCCAAAGGCATCAAGAACAATGCGTAAATAATGTGCTACAGTGTTTCATTGAGAATAATGAATTTAGGCTAAAAGGGGAGTAGAATGATGATAGTACAGTTTCATTGACCTTGCGCATTTCTGATCAATGTGGTAAGTGAGTCTGCTATAGAAAAAGTCTTCTACTCTCTTATTTTTGTCTGAAAAAAATAAAAAGGAATTATGTTCGAAATATCCACTTTTTCATTTTATCTAAATTCTGATACTGCTATTTCAATCGCTGAGGAGATGGTTGAACAACTTGATTTGTCAAGTGAAGATGTAGCTGTTGATAGCATGATCATGAAGCTTGTACCCTACTGGAAACATTTCATGCCGGTCGACTATCTTGAAATGTCAAGACCCTGAAGAATCTTTTGGTTCAGATATATCAACTGAATCTGATGGAATGTTGGCCTCAGATGGCAGTGACAACAAACCAATGGGATCAAGGTTAACACACATGATTTTGGTTTAGTTATTAACCATCTTGGGCATAAAGAGACAGTGATGAGAAAAACCTGGGGGTATTGATGCAATCCGGTGTAGCCGTCGTTCTTATTATTGTTGGAGACAACTTCTTTAATTGTTGGATCTAGGAAGGAAACAAGAAACCTGCAAGCAAGATAGGCTTAAAAGGATGAAAGGTATTTTAATGGTGGTTGCGGAAGATGGTAAGATTGGTGTATGAAAATGGATGGAAATGGTGAAGGTAGTAACTTAAGAATTCAAGGAAGAAACTATGCTAAAAAAAGCATAACCCCGAACCTTATATGATTTCTTAAGGGGTGGTAGAAAGGACTTTGACCCACTATCTATAAAGAGATAGGAACCGAAAGTATCAAGGGAATAGAAGGGTTGACGCCACAAGTACAAAGTACTTGATAAGTCGATAAAGTTCTAAAAAGAACTAAAAGAGAGAAAATTCTCACAAGTAATTCTCACAAAATGCATTCTATTTATAAGAAATGAAAGGGTTGGCCGAAATGGTGTGTGTCTATTCCGCTAAGGGTAAAAATTGGTTCACAAAAGCATGATTCTTCAAGGCTGGCCAAATAGCGATGGTGCCTCCCTCCAAGGCTAATTTGCCCCCCAAATTCAAGCTTCCTTCCAAGGAAATGGCGCCACTTTTTTGTTCCCTCCAAGGGTGGTAGACATGTCTCTTGGGAAGGAACATGCCCCTTGAGGTGTTGAGCTGTTGCTGGAAGCTTGAGCTGAGATGAGCTGGTCGAGCTAGCCTTGAGCTGAAATGAGCTGGTTTGAGCTGACTAAATCTTTCACTCATTCATTGAGCTTTCATGAGCTGCCCTTGAGCTAGGTGAGCTTCCCTTAATGCCTTTAAGGTGCCTTGAGCTAATTGGAGGTGAATGGAGCTGGCTGGAGCTTGTTTAATCTTGATCTAAATGGTTTGAGCTAGAATGAGCTGATCCAAGCTGTCCTTAAACTCTTTAAGCTAATTCGAGCTTCTTGTGATGCCTTTGAGCTGTGCCTAGCTTATGCCTTCATCTTTAGTACCTAAAGAGACAATAAACAATGTGTGAGCTGAAATGAAACTAAAATATGATGCATACTCAAGTTAAATGATGCAATGCAATGTAAACATACTTAAATGACTTAAAACTAAATATAAAGGTGTGGATCATAGGTTATGCATGAATATCATATATTATGCAAATAAATGATAACATATGATACTTCAAGTATTTCCTAATATGCAAAAGCATGCTTCTAACAATATATAATTCATAAAGAAGATAATAAAAGATGAAGTAAGGTAGAACTCCCTTAGAATTAACCTTGATGATCTTTAATGGTGTGATCACATTATGGAGAAAGTTGATGTTGATTAGGATTGTATCATCCCCCCATTCTTTTTGGCGATTTGTCCTCAAATAGAGAGGGTTCTGCATTGGGAGATTTTTGCCCTTTTGAGTAACCGACTCTTCAAGCTTGAATGACAAAACATCTTCATGGATCACCTCTCTTGGTGAAGTATATTGAATAATCAACCCTTCTAAGGACACATCTTTGGAAAAAACGCCTTCCAAAAGCACCTTTTTTGAAAAGTCATCAACTCGTTCATCATAGTTTGGTAGGATAACACCATGAAACAAATTGCTGCAAAACAAATCAAAGTTAGAAGATGAGAAACTATTAACAAGATGAATGGAAATAACAAACCATGGTGGATGTTTAATGGGTGTTGGTTGCTGAATTTTCTTCAAGATCGGCAATGTACTTGGAATGTCGACGATCATATCTCTTGGAACTTCAAGGGTCACAACCTTTGAAATGTCAAGGGACATGTCTTGTGGTTCGCCAAAAGTCACACTTATTGGTTCTTTAAAGGACATGTTTCTAGAATCATCAATTTGAAAAGATGCATCTTTTGGAATATCCTGCAAGACAAAAGAAAGAATAGGAGAAAAAACAGGGTTAGATAAAATCTATTTTTCTTTCTCCTCTTCATCTCCAAACTCATTCCTTTTAACTCTTTCATTTTCAACTCCATATTTTCTTACGTCCACTTTCTCATTTCATTCTTTTTATTTTCATCCTTTTTTTGAACTTGTACATTTTCAACTCCAACTGGTTTTACATCCACAATCTCAATCTACAATTGTTGTTCTTCATTAGTTTTCTCCTTGTTTTCTTCTTCTTTCTTACCCTCCTTCCAAGCTTCAATCCTCTTGCTCAATTGAATCTGATCATGATGTACTTGGCTTGGGCTTAACGGTGTCAAAATGAACTTCTTTCCTTTGAACATGAAAGAGTAGCAATTAGTGAATCCGTCATGGGTGGCTCTTTTATCAAATTGCCACGGTCGCCCTAACAAGAGGTGGCTCGCACTCATGGGCACTACATCACACAAGACTTCATCCTTGTAATTTCCAATTGAGAATGGAATCCGTAATTGCTTGTTGACCTTTAGTTCGTCTCCCTCGTTCAACCATTGTAATTTGTAGGGACATGGATGTTTAGTGGTCTTTAAGCTAAGTCGTTCCACCATCATAGTACTGGCCACGTTGGTGCAACTTCCTCCATCAATGATCATGGAGCATATTTTGTCATTCATATGGCATCGGGTGTAGAAGATGTTCTCTCTTTGTCGGTCATCATCCTTAGCTTGTAGGCTTAATGTTTTTTTAACAACAAGAACTCTGTTAAAAGTAGATGGAAAAGAATCTTGTGCCATTTGTTAGTGATAAACTAAGGAAACAAAAAGACCTTACCAGATTGCACTCAACAAAAACCTCACAGTTTACTCTAAAGAAATTTTCACTCTACTCAACACTCGTGTTTTCACTTTGGGATGTTATTTGGCTTTTATAATCCCCTTCTGATCTCACACTCTCAATTTGCTTTTTCCCACTCCTTTCTCTCTTGTAAAGTTATTTAAGGAACTTACTCAAGACTTAGGAAAGTATTGTATCTTGTGCGTCGCTAAAATGTTAGTTTGAAAAGGAAAAGGAAGAAAATATGGTGTAAAGAAAAGTTTAGAATAGAAAAGGTAAAAAGAAAGGGTTACTTACTTGGCAAGAAACTCACAACCTTTCTTGACCAACAATCAAAGTCTTGAAGAATATGGCTTCAGGCTTAATGTTGAAGATGTTGTTGTTGTGCTTTTCACCCTTGAACTTGTGCTATCCAAATTTTCTTTTCTTTTCTCTTTTTGTACTTTTCGAAACTTTTTCTTTTTTTTTTCACAAATTGAAATGACAAAGGATAGTCAATTACAAATTCTTTTTGCTTGAATCGGGATTCACTTGATGCACTTGCTTCTTCCACCAAAAGCTTTGATTACCAAATGATGCAATCCAGTGTAGCTGCCGTTCTTGTTGTTGTTAGAGACAACTTCTTTGATAGTTGAATCTAGGAAGGAAGCAAGAAACCTGCAAGCAAGATAGGCTTGAAAGGTATTTTAATGGTGGCTACGGAAGATGGTAAGATTAGTGTACGGAAATGGTGATGAAAATGGATGGAAATGGTGAAGGTAGTATCTTAAGAATTCAAGGAAGAAACTATGCTATAAAGAGCATAACTCCAAACCTTTTGTGATTTCTTAAGGGGTGGTAGAAAGTACTTTAACCCACTGACTATAAAGAGATAGGAACCGAAAGTATAAAGGGAATGAATAGAAGGGTTGACACCACAAGTACAATACTTAATAAGTCGATAAAGTTCTAAAAAGAACTAAAAGAGAGAAAATTCTTACAAGTAATTTTATTGATGAAAAATGAGATGTTTTCAAATGACAAAATGCATTCTTATTTAAAGGAAATAAAAGGGTTGGCCAAAATGGTGTGTGTCTATTCGGCTAAGGGCAAAAATTGGTTCACAAAGGCATAATTCTTCAAGGCTGGCCGAATAGTGATGGTGCCTCCCTCCAAGGCTAATTTTCCGCCCAAATTCAAGCTTCCCTCTAAGAAAATGGCGCCACTTTTGTGTTCCCTCCAAGGGTGGTAGACATGTCTCTTGGGAGGGAACATGCCCCTTGAGGTGTTGAGCTGTTGTTGGAAGCTTGAGCTGAGATGAGCCGGTCGAGCTAGCCTTGAGCTAAAATGAGCTGGTTTGAGCTGACTGAATCTTGCCCTCATTCATTGAGCTTCTATGAGCTGCCCTTGAGCTAGGTGAGCTTCCCTTAATGCCTTGAGCTAATTGGAGGTGAATGGAGCTGGCTGGAGCTTGTTTAATCTTGATCTAAATGGTTGAGCTAGAATGAGCTGACACAAGTTGTCCTTAACCTCTTTAAGTTAATTCGATCTTCTTGTGATGCCTTTGAGTTGTGCCTAGCTTATGCCTTCATCCTTAGTACCTAAAGAAATAAAAACAATGTGTGAGCTGAAATGAAGCTAAAATATGATGCATACTTAAGTTAAAAGATGCAATGCAATGTAAACATGCTTAAATGACTTAAAACTAAATATAAAGATGTGGATCATAGGTTATGCATGAATATCATATATTATGCAAATAAATAATAACATATGATAATTCAAGTATTTCCTAATATGTAAAGCATGCTTATAACAATCTATAATGCATAAATGAGATAATAAAAGATGAAATAAGGTAGAACTCCCTTAGAATTAGCCTTGATGATCTTTAATGGTGTGATCACATTATGGAGATAGTTGATGTTGATTAGGATTGTATCAAGTATACTGTGATAAAAGACTCCACAAAGAACTCTGACACATCCGTAATGGATTCGTGTTCATTTGCATCACAAGATATGAGCTTGCCAAGCATCGGCTGTCTATCCGTTGCAGACAGGGATAAGTTGGAGGCGTTGAAGTTGGAGCTCGATGTGATAGATTCACAGTATCAACAGTGTTTCCAGGAGCTCCTGAAGTTTATCGGGATCTTATTTTTATTTTTGATGCCTTTGGCAGGAAATATTTATCGAAATATAATCGGGAGGGCTTATTATGTTGCTCCTGAAGTATTAAAGTGTAGATATGGAGAGGAGATAGATATTCTAAGTGTAGGAGTTATATTGTATTATTAAATTATTTTAATTAAAAATATGATCAATTTAAAATAATGGGTAAATAATTAGGGTTAAATTTATTAATTTGTTTTAAATATGGACTAAATTGTTTGAATGTACAAATGTGAAGGACTAAATGTGTTATTATACAAACTTTGTTAACACATTTTTAATGTCCGTTACATCTTAGTGATCAAATTGAAGCAAAACTAAAAATTTAATGGTAATATTGAAGCAATTGAAAGTTTGGTTCTCAAATTGAATAATTTAATAAAGTTTAGTGACCATTTGTAAACTTTACCCATATATTTTAGTGGAAAATAAATTCTCGCTTTGGGCGTTCCCTTCGATTAAAACCATCGAAACCTACATTATTTTGCAATTTAATTTCTTTCGTCAGAAAAAAAATCGAAAACCTCTCTCTCGGTGGTTTCCATGGCGACGCCAGTGGCTGATTCGCGTAGCAACAGGGCTGCAGTTCAAGCTACTAACGACGACGCTTCGGCCAGTAAATTGTGTGTGTTTTTCCTTGCTTCTTTTTGCCATATTTTATCCATGCATTTTTCTCCTGTTTTTGAGCAAATTGAAGGGGAAAACTAGGTTTAGAGAATTTGAATTTTATTCAAATAGTTCTAACGTTTTATCATCGATATATGATACCGCATTTCGATGCTAAAGAGATTAATCTAATTAATAGTTAAGTTGGAAATATTTTTGTTCTGAACATTTCTTGATTTCGAAATTTATTGTGTTTGTGTGTGTGTGTATTCATTTCATATGAGGTGAGATCGGACATACTTGTGTAAATTTAAATTAGTTTTAAATGTATGATTTATATTTGGTTTATTGACCATTTTATTTTATATTCTAAATCTAAAATGTCTAATTAGTTGTTCAATACAAAAAAAAAAAAAAATTGACAATGGAAAATAGTATTATTGATTGACATGATAGAGATATTGGATTGAAATTTTACTTGCATGATGAGTACAATTGTATTGGTAAATCCAACTATTGGTTTGTTAGATAGAATATTAATCGTAGCCTAAAGTTAATTTTATATTAGTGTAAGTTAATTGCTTTTCTACACATTAATCTAAGAAGAAGCTGTTTAACTCATTCAAACTAAGTAGCATCATTTGTCACTTTATTTCTCACTTTCGCCAACTGTGCATTTAAAGGTCATGTGTTAAGAAGGGATACATGAAAGATGACTACATCCATTTGTTTGTTAGAAGACCTGTGAGGAGATCTCCTATAATTAACCGAGGTAAGATTTGATTCATTTGAATTTCTTTGCGAGTTTTTTAATGAATTTAATTTAATGGATTTTTTCCTTGACTGTGTATTTTAGGTTATTTTGCACGTTGGGCTGCTTTTAGGAAGCTTCTATATCAGTTTCTTGATTGTGTAGGATCTAATAGTGAAAAGGGTGACACAAAGAAGCAGATACTATCACTTGGTGCTGGATTTGATACCACATATTTTCAGTTGCAGGTGCCTGAGTTTTCTTGTGAGTTGGGATAAATTCATAACAGAAAAATACAGATTTTAAGAATGTGTAACTTTATTGTTCGATTTGTGTTGAACACTTGAAACTTAGTTTTTCCATGTTTTTATTCACTGGTATTAGTTATTTGCTTTGTTTATTTTTTCAATAATTATCTAGAGAAGATGCATGCTCCCTTGTATAATTATCTAGCCAAATGGAAGTTTAATTGCGCTTTTGTTTTCTTTCATTCACAGGACGAGGGAAAAGCTCCGTATCTATACGTGGAACTGGATTTTAAGGAGGTGCAGTTTTGAATTTAAGATTGCAATTGATTTGTACTATACTGTGCTTTAAACAGTGATTTCTTTCTTTAGGTTACTAGTAAAAAGACTTCCCTTATTGAATCCTGCAGTCAGTTGAGGGACAAAATTGGGGCAACAGCATCAATCTCACGAGGTAAGGTGCCCTGGTCACCAGGTTATTAGGTATCAAATTGCTGCTGTTATTGTTTTTATTTCTCAAATTGCCATTTTCCTTTTCTGGTTTTTGGATACATAGTGCTACTATCAAGAGTGTGCTTTTTCCATTGTACGTAACTTACATTAAAGATGACATGCAAAACATAACGCAGGAAATTGTCCCTTTCAGCTGTCCTGTGAATAACTCATATTTGGTGTTTGTATTCTTTTGTCAAACATTTTCTTTTTGTTTTTCTTTTTCTTTGATGTCATATGTCTAGTACATCTTGTCCATGTTTTGAGGCTTTGGTGGCAGATTTTGTGTATTACAGTCCATCATCTGTCAACAAAGTTTTGGTTGAAGGAATCACAAAGCTAGCTTCTTGTACTTTACAGTATCTTGCTTCTGATGCATTTAAGCACATGCTTCTTCTGTGGAGTGATACAGAGCTCATATCTTTGCAGAGAATGGAGAAGTGCTCAGTGATCACTACAAGCTACTTCCAGTTGATTTGCGAGACATTCCAAAGTTGGATGATGTCATATCATTGGCAAATATGGATCCCAGGTATTTCATGAATCAGTCCTATTCTTTTTCACTTAGCAGTACTCCTTCATTTGGAAGTCTAAAATAATCGATATCTTTCTAACTATTCCATTTCATAATTTTAATGATTATAATTATGAGGGTTTTCTGAAATTTGTGTTATTTCCCTGGTTTGTTATATTTGTATGATATTTAGCTATTTTCAATGTATTTTGTTCTTTTCTACCTTTAATGGGTAGAATCTGTTTATTATTTTCATGTTCAGGGACCTTAAGGGTCGTCTGATTTTGGTACCAGTCTGCCAACATTTATAATTGCAGAATGCGTTTTAATATACCTGGATCCAGATTCAAGCCGTTCCATTGTTGGTTGGGCATCGAAGACATTTTCAACAGCAATATTTTTCCTATATGAGCAGGTTCTGTACTTTTCTGAAACCTCATTAATTTGTTCCTTGTTGGTTCTGTCATGGTTGACGAGAAATTGATGAATTTCCATTTATGGTCCTTGTCAACAGATTCACCCAGATGATGCTTTTGGGCAGCAAATGATACGAAATTTGGAGGTGAAAACATCTTACTTTCTGAATTTCATTTATTTATGATTTGGCTTGTTTCTGTGAGTGACTTAGCAGTAGGGGTGTTCATTTTGGATACCCGATCCGAATTTTCGGATATTCGAAATTTTTGGATAAGTAAGTTAGCGATCCGTATCCGATCCGAAAAAATCGGATACACGATTTTCGGATATCCGAAATTTCGGATCGGATATCCGAGTATCCGAAATTATGGCTTAATTTAATTATTTTTTAAATTTGGTGGTCCTATCCTTGAAAATTTTAGGTTTTCGAATATAACAAGTAAAAATATCGAATATAACAAGATTTATATCTATAAAAAAAATAAATTTTCGGATATCGGATATCCGATCCGAATGTAAAACAACTATCCGTATCCGATCCGAAATTTTTGGATATCCAATCCGAATTATCCGAAAAATAAATTTCGAATCGGATATCCGAAATTTCGGATCTGAGCAATCGGATCAGATTTTTTTGCACATCCCTACTTAGTAGTTTCTCATTCAGCTGTTTGTGTGAAGTTCTTTTGAATCCAGAGCCTCTTCATTCTAGTTTTACATTTTGTTGATGTTTGGTGAAAAGATGTTTAGCTAGATTGGAATGTGGGCGTCAGGTTCCCTTTACGGAATGCTGTTTTCCCCCTCCTCTTTCTGGTCGAAATGCAAGAAACTTTTAACTTAAGGGATTAAGACGTATGATTGCGGCCAATACCTTTTATTTAAAAATAATTTTTATATTGCTGAAGTTTCATATAAAGAATAATTTTTTAGATTCGTGGGCGTTCCTATGAAGAAACACTCATGGTACTAGAAGTCATGCATTATTGAGCATGTTATTCCTTTTTCGAATTTGGTTTATTCTACATTAACAAATGCTCGTCAGAATAGGGGTTTCAATGAAGCGAGTTTAGTCATTAGTCAAGCTTCAATAAATGAGGGAATGCAGATGGATATTTTGTCAATGCTCAAGTTCCCTTAATGCCAGAAGTGCGAGGCTTGGATGCCCTGGTATTGAGTTGTGGAAACTTACACTAGTTTTTAGTGAAAATCATTAACTCCTAGTCAAATTTTTGTCTCAGAGTCGAGGCTGTGCACTTTTGGGTATCTATGCTACGCCAACTTTGCAAGCAAAGGAAAAACTATTCCTTGATCAGGGATGGCAGGTACATGGGTATATATACATATTTTTAAATGCAACTCGATATCTGCCCCTTTTTATGTTTCCTTAAATTTACGGTATACATTTGCTGGGTGCCTTTAGAGCGCCATTTATATGATGGTAAATATAGTAATGCCTCTATGCTAAAAAGAAGAAAACGTAATGCCTGAAGTAAAGATCTACTTCGGGCTATATGAGAAGCATAGTAACTGCCAAAAGGATGAACTTTGATACGTAGAAGTGAAGGGCATCATCTAACAGAAGTAATATTTGTTTGTTCTTTGTTCCTTTTCTTCTTTGTTTTTTTCTTAGCTCGAGTCTTTTTGGCCTTTTTTTTATCCTTTTGAATGTTATAATTCCATTGATCTTTCTATGTTTTGTTTACCAACTTTGCTGAATTTCCTGAGATTTCAGAAAGCTGTTGCATGGGACATGCTGAAAGTTTACAGTAAATTTGTTGATGCCAATGAAAGAAGAAGGTAGATGCTGCTTTAGGATTAGAAATAATTATTTTTGATATACATCAACGGAGATTTAGCTGATTTGACAGCATAGATGGCTCCTCGCCTAAACTTGATGGAATTTACTCATTTTTTTAACTAGATTCCATTCTAATGACTGTTTTATCATCCTGTCAGCTAAATTTGACATGTACTAGTATCATGAACTTGAAAATAAGAATTGAATCGTCATGTATGGTTATTTATTTATTTCCGATTACATAAATCATCCATGAATTTGTTTATTGTGCATATTCCTATGATTTTGTTGACCATTTTTATTCAGTAGATATTTAATTGCCAAGTCCATGACCTGGGTAGTTTGATCTTTAATTTCTGTTCAGGGAGAATATATTCTTTCTAACATAATATAGCTGCTTTATAAGTATAATGGTTAAATTCGAATCAGATTATGAATTCTTCTGTGTTTGTGTGCTTTGTACTACTGCTCTGTAAATGCTCTGCTTTACCGTAAAGAAGAATGTTGGTTTCCTTTCTTTTAATAGCCTTTCTTTTTAAGATTTTTGAGAAGATATAAAGAGAAAGTCCTTCAAATTTCGTTGTTCACATCTTTTAGCTCTTTTTATTCTACCTTACATCGGAAAGCTTGACATTTTTTTAACATGTCTGAAATATTCTTTGAGAGGATTTCTTATATGTGATGTTCTGGTGTTCAGAATTGAACGGCTGGAATTGTTTGATGAATTCGAAGAATGGCATATGATGCAGGTAAGTGAATCTTTGGTTCAAACAGGGAGTTAATGTTAGCATTACCCGGAAAATAAGATGAATTTGGTCTTATGGTACTCCGAGTATTTATTATGGCCCGCGACACAAATAGATGTGCCTCTCATCTGCTGATTAAGAAATTCTGCAGATTTTATTAATATCTTCGTTGATTTTTGTTTTAAACTGCTGATTTTCAGGAGCACTATTGTGTTGCTTATGGAATCAATGATGCCATGGTATGTTCGCATAATTCAAGTTTAATTCAAGCTCGATCGACTATTACTTTTAGAGCTTAAACTTTATCTAAGATTGAATTGTTTGAGCTTGTTTGATTTGTTTTGTTCACCTGCTTGACTTTAATCTTGATTGTTTTTGCCGGGGTTCGAGTTTGAATTGATGCTTTTGATTGGTTCAGGGGTTGTACGGAGAATTCGGGTTTGAAGATGACGAGGAACAAGTGTCCAAAACCTCTTCGCCTGCATCTCCATCTCCATGAAATATACGAGGCGGCTCTCCGAATGATATGTGCCGGTCTAGCAAAGGGAAACCGGAAAAGAACAACTATTTAAACACTAGAACAAGTTTCTAAAAGGTTTTTTATTTGCTGGTTTGCGTTGCAAGCTTTGAAGAATGCACATCTACGTGGCTGTGTAATGTGTTTTTTGTTCGACTTAAAGAAAATGAGTGTTAAAGAATTAAAGGGATTATTCTGCAGTGATGCAGCCTAAATTAAGGCTAAAATAAAGTTGACAGGTTCTACCGGTACCAGATTCGTACATAATTTCTTATGAGGCGTTTACATAAATTATTACCTTAACTGTAAAAAAAATGGTAGTTACACAAAGTCTTACCACGTAAAAAATTATGTGATAACAATGCTAACCTGATAATATTAACACTTACAAAACTCGTAAGCATAAGCTTAGCTATGTAGTATTAGGGAAAATACGTAATTTCTTACATAAAATGTAAGAAAATATATAACAACACAAAATCTTATCTGAGATCACTCAATTTAAAATGAGTTCGACTTATGGTAAGTATTTGTGTAGCCACACAAAGGGTTACAAGATAATTTTTTTCTTATAAAAATAATAAGAATTTGCGTAGCTACATAAAATATTACAAGACATACATAATTTGTTATATGAAATGTAAAGAAAAGTGTAACTATACAATTTCTTACATGATATCACTTAATCCAAAACAAGCTTAACTTATGGTAAGCATTTGTGTGGCCACACAAAAGGTTATAAGAGAACCTTTTTTCTTACAAAAATAATGAAAATTTGAGTAGCTACATAAATTATTACAGAATATACATAATTTGTTATAGTAAATGTAAGGAAAATTGTAACTACACAATTTATTTCGCGAGATCACCCAATCCAAAACTAGCTCAACTTATGGTAAGTATTTGTGTAGCCACACAAAGGGCTAGAAGATAACCTTTTTCTTACAAAAATAATGAGAATTTGAGTAGCTACATAAAATATTACATGACATACATAATTTGTTACAGGAAATGTAAAGAAAAATGTAACCACACAATTTCTTACCCGAGATCACCCAATCCAAAATTATTTAAACTTATAGTAAGCATTTGTGTAGCCACACAAAGGGCTAGAAGAAAGCTTTTTTCTTATAACAATAATGAGAATTTGAGTAGCTACACATATTATTATAGAAAGTACATAATTTGTTACAATAAATGTAAGACAAAGTGCAACTACTCAATTTCTTATATGAGATCACGTAATCCAAAACGAGCTCAACTTGTGGTAAGCATTTGTGTAGCCACAAAAAGGGCTGCAAGCATGGGCGGATGTATATGGAAACAATAGGGTGCAATTGACCCCACTTGATTTGTTGGGTATGGGGATTTCAAGGAGATAATATAGAATCTTTCATATGGAATATTAGAATTGACCCCACCTGATTTATTAGGGTATGGGGTCAACAATAGTTATTTTAATGGTATGAGTAGGGATGTAGTGCTGAGCTTGGGCAGTAAGGGTTGGAGAAGGGCAATTACTCATTCTTAAAATTAGCATTCTTAAGACCAAAGAGTCGGAGGGGGAAATCTTCGACTCAGCTCGTTAAGAATTTGAGCCGAGTTCAAGCTTGAGTCGAGTGTTGGCCGAGCTTTGACCGATTCAGACTTGAGTAGCTCGTGATCTATCTCATCTCGTTTAAAGCTATATTAGGAAAAAGCTTTGATACACAAGTTGTGTAAAAGTTTACACAAGGTTGTTAATTTTAGGGTTTATGATGTTAGTTTAAAGTTTAGATTTTTTTTGAAAGATGGGTTTAGAGGTTTAGGTTGTTGGATTTAAAATTTAGGATTTAGAATTTAGTGTTTAGGAATTATGTTTTAGGGTTTTAGGTTTAGGAATTTAGATTCTAAATTTAAAAATTTTAGAATATTATATTTTTTAGTAGCTTGCGATGCAACACCCTTAACGTATACTCGTAGTATGAATACAAATTAAGGATGTCAAAATATTATTTAACAGAGTTCTAGACTTGAATTTTTTTAAACATTTGAAATAAAACTAGTTTATAAAATAACCATTTCTCGACTTTTGAAGTATTCATATCTTATTTGTAGATTGCTAGTTTTAACCCTGATTTGGTTTATAAAACTTGTTAATTAGTTATTAAAATAAGTATATAACTCAAGGTGAAAACTAGATATATTGCCTAGGCCCTTTTTTTGAATTTCAAACCGTTATTTTATAAACAACAATTAGAAATTTTACCTTTAAAATATCTAATGAATAAATTGATACATGCCCACTAGAGAATATCATAAATTAGATTGTCTTACTGATGTTTGGCAGATTGCAACTTGATTAACATGCCTGACTCTTCTTCCGATAAGTTTTCAATAACCTACATGTGAAACAGCACACGCTAAGTATTCACTTAGTGAGGCAACTATAATTTAAAGTAAATCGTTTCAATGTATAGAATAATATAAAACAGACTTATCAAAGTCATTCCTCTGTCATATAACAGTGCAATACATTTTCTGCAAAATGGCAAGTGATTCCCAATTGCAGTTTATATCATAACATCAAACCTTTATCTTATTGATCGAATATACGTTAAGCTTTTAGCTTAACTGCCTGCATAAATACTTTTCATGTATTATAGTTCCTACAAAAGGCAAGCGATTCCCAATTGTAGTTTATATCATTTATCAAAATGACATAAGAATCATGCTATCAATATTCTATAAACATCAAGTAATCGTTTGCATAACAATATTCTTTAACATAGCCCAAGCATATTATATGAGATCAAGGTACGCAAGTCATCTTGATAAGACATCGTTGTGTCTAACATAACGTGAAGAGGAGTACGTACTCGGAGACGCTCTTTGCTCCTCATAAAAGCACCTCTTTAGTGTACTTGGCACCATGGGCTTGGATCCTCAGGGTGCAACACCAAGGGCTTGGGTCCACAAGGTGGGTGTGACACCGTAGTAGTCACAAAAACATGTAATCATATCATAACTTGAGTGATGCAACTGCTAAAGACTCTATGGATATCCAACTATATCATGGACTCTCATAACATAATACTTCGGCAAAATCAACATTATAATCAACATCCATGTTCAAAGCATCATTATAAATCATATAAGTCGATATTATGCAGTTCGTACCCAATATCTAAAATTTGATTTATCTTAGATAAATCTTTATGCCATATCAATGTATCATATATGCCATTTAATATTTTAGGTCATTTGCATAACTTTGATCAACATACATTTTCATTAGTATCAAGGTTGACTTATCGCAAGTCTTCCTCATATCATATATATGAAATAGGTAAAAATGCACCCCCTTGGCCACTTAACATGATGCCTCACTAAGTCCTAGTTCGATCCTTTCTTTCATAGTACCTCAAACCTTCTCTGATTTGGACTTGACTCCATTAATCACACAAATACAATAAAATACTTGTTAGATTCAAATCTAACAATACCTTAAACATGTTTTTTAACATAATCATTCGAAAATAAAATTTCTAATTATTTTCCTTTCTTCCTTGTACTGTTCGAAAAATCATTATGGTCCTTAGTGACCAATTTGAACTTCCAATAATTCTTCCGAGCTTGCTAACTAACATTTAATTACAAAATGTTTCAAATTCCATTTTCTAACAGCTTGCGCTACCTTCAAAGATTTACTTGTACAGGGAAGAATACACACTGGATCTTAATTTCCTTTATACTGAAGAAACTAGATTCGATAACAGTTATAACAATATAAGCCACATAAATTAATAAAATCTACAAAAATTATGAAAATTCCTTTCATTCACGTCACAAAGCTGTCCAGGCAGAAAACTGCTCTGTAATTTTTCTAACCTTCATTCGATTAAAAATTCATATCTTTTAACCCGGAACTCAAAATCAGTTTTCGTTTGTTGGAAATGAAACTAGACTAACAAATCTTTACAATGGTATAAAATTCACCATCTAACCATTTTTGTAGAATTATGGCGAATTTTTAAACTTACTGCCATAATTTAAATTACAATATAACTTTCCATGAATAACTTCTAATTTACACCAGCTCCTCCTTATTTCTCTACTTGTCAATTTAGTCCCATTAGTTTACTTTAAATGGATAGAATAATGCTTGTATTCATATGTTCTCTTTGCATCCTTCATTAAAATAAGCTTAAACCTTTACTCCTCTAATTTCTCTTGATTTGTCGAGATGGTCACCAAATTTCAAATATAAAGATTCAAGCTTCTTAACTTTATAAATTAGTCCTCAAATCAACATTACTACCTTAATTCCATCATTTTAACTAAAGAATCAGATTTGGTCCCTTAATTTTGAAACTTGCCGAAATGGTCCCTATGTATTTAACTCAGGGTTTTGCTTCCAAACAACAAATCAAGTTTACTAGATCATTAGTCCAACATTTTTACAATTTTTCTTAAAATTTTCCTTCTATTTTAGCCCTTGATCGAATTGGTCACTAGACCTTCCCAAGGGTGTTTTTCATTCAAACAACTTTCTAATATACTCAAAATAAATTTTCCAACATGTATTCTTCATTTCCAAGAATTAACACTTAAAACCTCAATTTATTCCTACATGCCAAATTGTGAGTCTAAGCTTTTCAAGGACTTTATTTTGGTCCTAATGCCATAATCAAGCTTGTAGAATCATAAATCTTCCATATTCATCCTTAATTTCAAAACCTTAAATGAAATCCCAAATTATAGGGTTAAGGTTTATGTCTTCAAACATGAAATTAATCTAAATCTAAGGTTGATTCCAACTCCACAACACTTGATTTACTTAAATCAAGCTTCAATCTCAACATAGAACATGAAATCCTATTTTCTCTCATCAATAACATGAATAAATCTTCATAACTCTTTGTAAAATTACTATCAAATGAAATAAAATTAAACATAGATTAATTATCTATCAAAAACATACCTTGAATCTTGTTTGGAAGCCTTCAAAATGCCTAGGAATTTTTTTTTGCATATTTTTCCCTTTCTCTCTTGTATTTTCGAAATGGAGGAGAAGAGGATGAACATATTTTGTTCATCCTTTATCTTATTAATGCCATGTGTATTTAATTAAATAAATATTAAATTCATTTAATTACTTGATTCCTAATAACCCTCCAACTAAGTTTTATTTTCTAATTTGCCATTTTGTAAAAGTAGAACTAAATCTAGTTAATATCCAACTAGAAATATTAAAATATTCATAAAATAATATTTTATGAATTTTCCATGGCTTTTGATCTAATCTCTAAAATTTTCCATTTAATCCGATATACCGGTAATTAACCCTTTACTCAGAATTAAATTGTAGGATTCATCTTGAATCAAACTAAAAAAATATTCTCAACACTTGTAACGAACTTTTATAACCTTCCTTTATCATATGGTAAAATCTCATAATTTTTTGTTCGATCCGGTATCCAAATTCCATTTAAACTTTGACTGCGATTTCGCAACAATCGAAATATCAGTTCAAACCAAAATTCCACATCCGATCCACACCCTTAGGTGATCTATCTATTTATGAAATGAAAACCCCTAACTTTTGGGAAATTACAACTTTAGTCTTTCAACTTTTCATATTTAGTCTTGTACCACACAAGTTTTGACTGCTTAACATTTTGGTCACTAAATTTTAAAATTCAATTCCTATTCCAATTTTCCTCGGATTTCGACCAAACTTTGCAAGTACCCTAATTATCTTGCCCTATATCATCTGATTCTTGTAAATTTTAGAAATTCCTTTTCCATAACCAATAATCAAAGAAATCCTAACTTTTGCATTTTTGCCATTTTAGTCACTAAGATAGCTTTTAAGCTATTATCTTAGTACTAAATGATCCTTAATCAACTTAGTAAAATTCAGAGTATTACAATTCTCTCTCCCTTAAGAAAATTCTTCCTCGAATTTTCAACACGTACTTGGTTCAAAAAGGTGAGGAAATTGCTTTCTTATATCTTCTTTTCTTCCCAAGTCATTTTCTCAATTTTATGATTTTGCCAAAGAACTTTAACAAGCAAAATTAACTTAATTCGTTAGTTCTTTGACTCATTGTTTTATTATCTTTACCTTATCTTTAACTTCTTTAATTTGTTCAGGGCCAACTACATCTCAATCCTTTGAATTCAATCACACATGCCTTAAACATATCCTCCAAAATCTGAATAGTTCGCTCTGATTATCCATCTGTTTGAGGATGAAAAGTTATGCTAACATTGAGTCGAATATCCAAGGCTTTATGTAAAGACTTCCAAAATCTTAAAGTAAACCTCGAATCTCTATTAGATACTATCGAGGTTGGTACTTCATGTAGTCGAACTATTTCATTAATATACAACTCAGCATACTTATCCCTAGAGTAATCTATTCAAATAGGGATAAAGTGTGCTAACTTAGTAAATCTATCAACAATCACCCAGATTGAATTATTCTTATTCGGTGTCAAAGATAGTCCTAATACAAAATCTATCGTCACTCGTTCTCATTTGCACTGAGAAATGGGAATCAGTTACGATAATTCAGAAGGTACCTGAAGTTCTACTTTTACTTGTTGACGATGTTAGATATTTAGAAACAAATTAAGTTATAACTCCTTTCATGCTTGGCCACCAATATCGACTCTTTAAATCTTAATATATCTGGTTTCCACCTGGATGTACAATCAAAGGACTATAACGCACCTCGAAAATAAGTTGTTTCTTTAATTCTTCATCGTTTGAAAAAAAATAGATTTTTCCTCGATAATATAAATATCCATCAGATTAACTTCAAAGTCTTCAGTTTCACCTTCTTCCACTTATTTGAATCTTAACAAACACTTCTCATCTTTTCTCTAAAGATCTTTTATTCAATCTAATAAAGTAGACTTTATTCTTAACTCGAAAATCAAAGCGCCATCTTCTTTTAATGTCAATCTCGCATTCATAGCTCTTAAGGCAACAAATGTCTTTCGACTGAGGGCGTTAGCTACCATATTAGCTTTTCTTGGATGATAGTCAATGATCACATCATAATCCTTAAGAAGCTTGATCCACCTTCTTTGCTTGAGGTTCAACTCCGTTTTAGTTAATAGATACTTTAAACTTCTTTAATCTGTGTAAATATAGCATCATTCACCATATAAATAATGACGCTATATCTTTAAAGCAAATACAACCCTTGCAACTCCAAATCATGAGTAGGATAATTTCTCTCATGCATCTTAAGTTGTCTCGAAACATAAGCCACCACTTTTCCTTCTTGCTTATGTACACTTCCCAAACCTTTATGAGAAGTATCGTTATAAACCATATAATTTTTCCCGATTCTGGTTGTACTAATACCGGAGGTTCAATTAATATCTTCTTTATTGTCTCAAAGCTTTATTGGCACTTATCTATCCAACTGAATGTCATATCTTTCCACAATATCTTGGTCAGTGGAGAGGCAATCATTGAGAATTTCTTTACAATCTTTCGATAATAACCAACAAGTCCCAAGAAACTTTGAACCTCGAAAACATTCTTCAGAGGTTTCCATTCAACTATAGTTGATACTCTATTGGGATTTACTCTTATCTCTTCTTCCAAAACCACATGACCAAGAAAAGCAACTTCCGGCAACCAAGATTTACATTTTAACAGCTTAGCATATAGCTTCTTTTTCGAAGAGTCTGAAGAACAATGCGAAGATAGGCATCATGTTCTTCCTTTGTCTTCGAATTGAATATCTTTTCCTTTCAAGTCTGCATAAGACTTCTGTCGATCATCAGTTTTTTTAAGATTATCTTGCATAATCTTTACTTTTTCTTCCATTTCTTGTAATAGATCTGACTTAATTAATTTACGATCTTCAACTCAAACCAATTTAATAATGATTTACACTTTCAACCGTAGAAAGCTTCGTAGGGTGCCATATGTATACTTTCTAGATAACTATTATTATAAGCAATTTCTACTAATGGCATATATCTTTTCCATGATCTCAAACTCAATTATACAAGCTCATAACATATCCTCACGAAATCTTTCACAGACCTTCGATCATAACCAATAAGTCTTAAGAAACTGCGAACCTCTATAATATTTTTGGGAATTTTCCACTCCACAATAGACTGTATATTTTTAGGATCGACTCGGATCCCTACAGCTAAAGTAATATGACCTAAGAAAGCCACTTTTAATAACCAAAACTCATATAAAGTCTTTCTGGTTCAGGTTAACTGATAATCCTGCTAGAAAATATATCATTACCTTTTTCTTATTTCCTTTTATAAATAATCACTACATGGTTGTAAAATCCTTCTTTATGAATAATTCTGAAGCTTCTCACAATAGCACACTGGATTGATTATAACTCCAGTCTAACAATTCTTACAGCTGAGCTTTCAGCTCTTTTAACTCATTCTAGAAAATTTTCTAGGTCACTTCTATTGTAAGTACTACTTTGTGGCGCTAATCCACCCAAATACAAATATGTTCCCTTAGGAACAATATTACTTCTTCTGACTTTTCAATATTCATATCTTTCAGACCTTCCAAAATGATTTTTATCATCCTTTAACTTCAGATAAGTAGTCATCAATTCACCTTTACTATAAAATTTAGGGCACTCATAAACTTAAACTTTTAACAATCAATGCCCTAACAAATACAGATACGGAAGGTTAAAACCTCTCATGTATTTACTCAAATATCTAAAATAGTATTCCTTGCTCTTGTGCTTGAGCTCCATACTACACAAGTAGCTCAGCCAAGTTAGAAGTTGAGAACAGTACGTACTTCACTTCATTTATACAACTACGGATCTCTTTCTGACCCCAAGCATTTATATTTCTCAAGTAAAGATACCACTTCTTCAACTTAATTCTTCATATCCGAATATCTTAATATTATTTAATTACAAACTTACAGTTCTACGACTGTCTTTTTACCTTGAAATGTGAGTCATTACGATCTAAATTTCCGTGTAATTTATGCTGTTACAAACATAAGTGTATATATAGATGTTAAGGACTAACATCTTATAATTACTGCACCAGCTCCTTATGTTAGGATTTGTGTTTTGATATAATAATTGAAAATAGTTTTGGACTAAATTGAAAAGATTTCATAACTGGTTTTAAGTCCAAACAACTTGAAAATAAGTTTGAGAAGTTTTTGAGGGGTTTTGGAAATGTTTTAAAGTAGCTAAACTAACGATTTTATCATAGGCGTACCGATACGGTATACCCCGTATCGATACGATCCAAGGGTTTTAGCTACAATATTTTTCCAGTAACCAAAAATTGTACCGATACGCCCCTAGGCGTACCGATACGGAAAGCGAAATGTTTTGATATGCCTACCCGCATACCGATCCAACTTTCAACCTCACAAACGGCTATTTCCCAACGGCTATTTGAATTGTAGGGGTACCAAAACAGACCATCTCGTACCGATACGATTTGCCAAACAGACAGTGGCGTACCGATACGGTTAACAAACAAACAAAGGTGTTTCGATATGGTTAGCAAGACTGAGCGTAACAGCTAGAAGCTGTACTGATACGGGTACACGCGTACCGATACAAATAGCTACAGAACTGTATTTTAGGTGGGAAATAATAGCTCCAACGGCTCCAATTCAATCCCAACAGTCACCAACGGCTATGAACTCAATTGGGAGTATAAAAGGGACCTCCATACATCTTTGAAAGACTAATGCTTCAATTGTCAACAACATTATGATGTCCAATTTGTCTTAGGGCTTTTAATTCCTATTCTTTGTATAGACTACACTTGTTGAACTTAAATGTTAATGTATGCTCAAGTGTATTAGGATTTGGGTGAGTGCTTAAAGAGTGCAAACATCTATCTTGTAGAGAGAAATTGTTGTTTGCTTTATTTCTTTGTTTGTGAGGATTCCCAAAGCTTGGGTTGTAAGCTTTGGATGCTAGACTTGGTAATTGGGTCTAGGACTGAAAATGTTGCCTCCTAAGCCTTGTAAAAGGGGAAGAAATTCTTAGTGAATTTGGGAAATCCTTAGTGGGAAGATAAGGTAGTGGACGTAGAGCTTGTTAGAAGCTTGAACCATTCTAAATCTTTGTGTTCATTTTCTAATCTTTTGCTTCCACCACCAACACCCAAAAATTGACTTCTTCACCACTTGGCAAGCAATTCGGTTGAAGGATATCGAGCCCAACAATTGGTATTAGAGCAAGGCTCAGTTGAGAGGGATTAACATCCTATTGAGGTGATCCGAGAAGCTCGATACAACAAACAATCAACCGGTGACCATGGCGCTATCCATTGACAAATCGCCCTTATTCAACGGTGACAACTATGCTTATTGGGAGCATAGAATGATGTTCTTCATGAAGAGCAAAGACTACAGTCTTTGGGACATAGTTGAAGATGGACCGTTCATGCCAACACTAAGTAAAGTGGAATGGAGCACGAAAGATCGCAAGAAGATGGAGCTCAATTACAAGGCTTTGCACATTCTACTTTGTACATTGGGCCCGGAAGAATATGCCAAAGTATCTTCTTGTGAGAGTGCCAAGGAGTTATGGGACAAACTTGAAGCTATCCATGAAGAAACAAATGAGGTGAAGGAAACAAAGATTGGCCTACTCAACCTCGAATATGAAAACTTAAAGATAAACTTATATGAAGACATCAAGAGTATGTTCGACCGGTTTCTCTACAATTGTCAATCAACTCAAATGTTTTGGAGAGGAGATTTCGAAAGACAAACTCGTTAGGAAGTTGATTTATTCACTTCCGGAATCATGGGAGAGCAAAAAGACGACTATTATTGAGAGTCAAAGACTTAAAGAAGCTCAAGCTTGAAGAGCTCATAGGATATCTTCTCATCCGTGAGATGATGTCTTTACCCTCAAAAAGGGAGAATGTGAAGATAATCCAAGAGCAATGAATCGATGTCAACATCATTGCTCTACATCCCTCCACAAGCCACCAAGAAGAATCAAGTGAGGAGGAAAGTGAAGATGAAGAGATGGCTTATCTCTTCAAAGAATTCTCTCGATTCATGAAGAGAAACATAGAAGAATCCAAGCATGAATCGAAGAAAAAGAAGATGGTAGATCCCCCCAAGTGCTCCAAGTATAAGGAAACGAAATTCAACAAAAATGGATCATCATCAAAAAAGCATATGTGGCTACATAGAGTGATGAAGGCTCCACCAATGAAGATGAAGTAGCCCACCTATACTTAATGGCCCTAAATGAAGGGGAGGTAACTTCTAACTCATTTTTTTAAAATTCAAATTCATATACATTTGATGAGTTACAAGATACCTATGACAAATTGGTTTTTGAATTTAAAGCCTCATTTTCTA
The DNA here is from genome assembly GCA_019671005.1 of Hibiscus mutabilis. Lineage (NCBI taxonomy): Eukaryota > Viridiplantae > Streptophyta > Magnoliopsida > Malvales > Malvaceae > Hibiscus > Hibiscus mutabilis. The sequence goes on along the minus strand of CM033749.1, from coordinate 2,999,568 downwards.
AAAACAAAAAGTTGATTTCAAAATTGAAAAATGAAAATGATTTACTTGTGAAAACCAATTTGGAATTTGAAGCAAAATTAAAGGATTTTGAACTTAAAGTTTTGAATTTACAAAATTTACTTTAAAAGAAAGAAAAAGATCATCAAATTGAGTTAGATGATCTTAAAAAAGAAAAAGATTTGATTTCCAATGAACTTCAAAAGAAAAATAACTTGGGAAAATCAAATTTTTATGTAAGACAATCTAGTGCCCCTAGAATTTTGAATGGAAAAGATTTTTGAAGTATTTGGGTCCCAAAAGGACTAATTACTTCAACTAAAAAGGATGAAATTGAAAAATGGATTCCTAAGGGGATTAAATTATCTACTACTAATGCCTATGGATCCAAAGTAATTTGGATACCAAAAATCAAATGATTGTCTTTTGTAGGTGTGATGGAGAATGATCAACAAGTCAAATATTAAGTGGGAGCTCCATACACACAAAGAAAACACTTGAAGAAGGAAGGCTTCACATCCTCCCTTGGATTTAAGTGTGGTAAAATTAATTAAATTTCTTTTTAATTTGATTTATTTATTTTTAATTCAACTAGTTAATCATATATGTTGGACTAACATTTGATTGATACTTGAGTAAGGGAGAGCCAATTTTTGAACAAAACTTATTTTTGTCAAATTTTTTTAACTATCCTTTGTTATTGGTCTTTAAAGTTTAAACCATTTTGATATAAAAAAAAGGGGAGAGATAGTCTTGAAAATTTGATTTTTCAAATGAATAAGGGGAGCTTATAAGACTTTCAACATTTAATCTCTTATTCAATTTTTATTTTTACTAAGGGGGAGAATCTAAAAAATAAAATTTTAAAGTTGGTTTTATTATATCAAAAATGGGGAGATTGTTAGGATTTATGTTTGATATAATAATTGAAAATAGTTTTGGGCTAAATTGAAAAGATTTCAAAACATGTTTTAAGTCCAAACAACTTAAAAATAAGTTTGAGAAGTTTTTGAGAGGTTTTGGAAATGTTTTAAAGTAGCTAAACTAACGATTTCATCACAGGAGTACCGATACGGTCCAAGGGTTTCAGTTACAGTATTTTTCCAGTAACCAAAACCTGTACCGATACACACCTAGGCGTATAGATACGGAAAGTGGAACGTTTCGATACGCCTACCGCGTACCGATCCAACTTTCAACCTCCCCAACGGCTATTTGAATTGCAGGGCATATCGAAACAGACCATCCCGTACCAATACGATTTGCCAAACAAACAGTGGCGTACCGATATGGTTAGCAAACAAACCAAGGCGTTTCGATACAGTTAGCAAGACTGAGCGTAACGGCTAGTAGCTGTACCGATACGGGTACACGCGTACCGATACGGACAGTTGCAGAACTGATTTTTAGGTGGGAAATAACGGCTCTAACGGCTCCAATTCAATCCCAACGGTTACCAACGGCTATGAACACAATTGAGAGTATAAAAGAGACCTCCAAGCATCTATGGAAGACGAATGCTTCAATTGTCAACAACATTATGATGTCCAATTTGTCTTAGGGCTTTTAATCCCTATTCTTTGCATAGACTACACTTGTTGAGCTTAAATGTTAATGTATGCTCAAGTGTATTAGGATTTGGGTGAGTGCTTAAAGAGTGCAAACATCTATCTTGTAGAGATAAATTGTTGTTTGCTTTATTTCTTTGTTTGTGAGGATTCCCAAAGCTTGGGTTGTAATGCTTGGATGCTAGACTTGGTAATTGGGTCTAGGATTGTAAAGGTTGCCTCCTAAGCCTTGTGAAAGGGGAAGAAATTCTTAATGAATTTGGGAAATCCTTAGTGGGAAGCTAAGGTAGTGGATGTAGGCTTTTGTTAAAAGCTTGAACCACTCTAAATCCTTGTGTTCTTTTTCTAATCTTTTGCTTCCACCACCAACACCCAAAATCGACTTCTCCACCACTTGGCAAGCAATTCGGTTGAAGGATATCGAGCCCAACACCGGGCATGTATTTACTGACAAACTTATATCAAACTTGGTTTAGCATCCAGAACCGGCTAAACTTGTAGCTCTGATACCACTAAATGTAACACCCTTAACGTATACTTGTAGTATGGATACACATTAAGGATGTCACAATATTATTTAACAGAGTTCTAGACTTGAATTTTTTTTAAACATCTGAAATAAAACTAGTTTATAAAATAATCATTTCTCGACTTTTGAAGTATTCGCATCTGATTTGTAGATTGCTAGTTTTGACCCTGATTTGGTTTATAAAACATGTTAATCAGTTATTAAAATAAGTATATAACTCAGGGTGAAAACTAGATATATTGCCTAGGCCCTTTTTTGAATTTCAAATCGTTGCGTGATAAACAACAATTAAAAATTTTACCTTTAAAACAACTAACGAATAAATTGATACATGCCCACTAGAGAATATCATAAATTAGAATGTCTTACTAATGTTTGGCAGATTGCAGCTTGATTAACATGCCTGACTCCTCTTCCGGTAAGTTTCCAATAACCTACGTGTGAAACAACACACTCTAAGTATTCACTTAGTGAAGCAACTATAATTTAAAGTAAATCGTTTCAATGTATAGAATCATATAAAACAGACTTATCAAAGTCATTCCTCTGTCATATAATAGTGCAATACATTTCCTACAAAATGGCAAGTGATTCCCAATTGTAGTTTATATAATAACATCAAACCTTTATCTTATTAATCGAATATACGTTAAGCTTTTTGCTTAACTGCCTGCATAAATGCTTTTCATGTATTATAGTTCATGTAAAATGGCAAGCGATTCCAAATTGTAGTTTATATCATTTATAAATATGACATAAGAATCATGCTATCAATATTCTATAAACATCAAGTACTTGTTTTCATAACAATATTCTTTAACATAGCCCAAGCATATTATATGAGATCAAGGTACGCGAGTCATCTTGATAAGACACCGTAGTGTCTAACATAACGTGAAGATGAGTACGTACTCGAATACGCTCTTTGCTCCTCATAAAAGCACCTCTTTAGTGCACTTGACACCATGGGCTTGGATCCTCAGGGTGCAACACCAAGGGCTTGGGTCCCCAAGGTGGGTGTGACACCGTAGTAGTTACAAAAACATGTAATCATATCATAACTTGAGTGATGCAGCTGCTAAGGACTCTATGGATATCCAACTATACCATGGACTCTCATAACATAATACTTGGGCAAAATTAACATTATAATCAACATTCCATGCTCAAATCATCATTATAAATCATATAAGTCGATATTAGGTAGTTTGTACCCAATATCTAAAATCTAATTTATCTTAGATAAATCTTTAAGCCATATCAATGTATCACATATGCTATTTAATATTTCATGCCATTTGCATAACTTTGATCAACATACATTTTCATTAGTATCAAGGTCAACTTATCGCAAGTCTTCCTCATATCATATATATGAAATAGGTAAAAATGCACTCACCTTGGCCACTTAACATGATGCCTCATTAAGTCCTAGTTCGATCCTTTCTTTCATAGTACTTCGAACCTTCTCTGATTCGGACTTGACTTCATTTAATCACATAAATACAATAAAATATTTGTTAGATTCAAATCTAACAATACCTTAAACATGTTTTTTTAACATAATCATTCGAAAATAATATTTCCAAATATTTCCCTTTCTTCCTTGTACTGTTCAAAAAATCATTATGGTCCTTAGTGACCAATTTGAACTTCCAATAATTCTTCAGAGCTTGCTAACTAACATTTAAATAAAAAATGTTTCAAATTCCATTTTTTGACAGCTTGCGCTACCTTCAAAGATTTACTTGTACAGGGCATAATATATACTGGATCTTAATTTCCTTTATACTGAAGAAACTGTATTCGATAACGGTTCTAACAGTATAAGCCACATAAATTAATAAAATCTACAAAAATTATGAAAATTCCTTACATTCACATCACAGAGCTGTCCAGGCAGAAAACTGCTCTGTAATTTTTCTGACCTTCATTCGATTAAAAATTCATATCTTTTAACTCGGATTCTGACCTTCATTCGATTAAAAATTAGCCAATTATTTCCGTTTGTTGGAAACGAAACTAGACTAACAAATCTTTACAATGGTATAAAATTCACCATCTAACCATTTTTGTAGAATTTATGGCGAATTTTTAAACTTAATGCCATAATTTAAATTCCAATATAACTTTCCATGAATAACTTCTAATTTACACCAACTTCTCCTTATTTATCTACTTGTCAATTTAGTCTCATCAATTTACTTCAAATGGATAGAATAATGCTTGTATTCATATGTTCTCTTTACATCCTTCATCAAAATAAGCTTAAACCTGTACTCCTCTAATTTATCTTGATTTGTCGAGATGGTCACCAAATTTCAAATATAAAGATTCAAGCTTCTTAACTTTGTAAATTAGTCATCAAATCAACATTACTGCCTTAATTCCATCATTTTAACTAAAAAACAGATTTGGTCCCTTAATTTTGAAACTTGCCGAAATGGTCCCTATGTATTTAACTTAGGGTTTTGCTTCCAAACAACAAATCAAGTTTACTAGATCATTAGTCCAACATTTTTACAATTTTTCATAAAGTTTTCCTTCTATTTTAGCCCTTGACTGAATTGGTCACTAGACCTTCCCAAAGGTGTTTTTCATTCAAACAACATTTTAATATGCTCAAAATAATTTTTCCAACATGTAATTTTCATTTCCAAGAACTATCACTTAAAACCCCAATTTATTCCTACATGCCGAATTGGGAGTCTAAGCTTTTCAAGGACTTTATTTTGGTCCTAATGCCATAATCAAGCTTGTAGAATCATAAATCTTCCATATTCGTCCTTAATTTTAAAGCCCTAAATAAAACTTCAAATTCTAGGGTTAGGGTTTATGTCTTCAAACATGAAATTAATCTAAATCTAAGCTTGATTCCAACTCCACAACACTTGATTTACTTAAATCAAGCTTCAATCTCAACATAGAACATGAAACCCTATTTTTCTCTCATCAATAACATGAATAAATCTTCATAACTCTTTGTAAAATTACTATCAAATGAAAGAAAATTAAACATTGATTAATTTTTTATCAAAAACATACCTTGAATCTTGTTTGGAGGCCTTCAAAATGCCTAGGAAAAATTTTTGTATATTTTTTTCCTTTCTCTCTTGTATTTTTGAAATGGAGGAGAAGAGGATGAACATATTTTGTTCATCTTTTGTCTTATTAATTCCATGTGTATTTAATTAAATGAATATTAAATTCATTTAATTACTTGATTCCAAATAACCCTCCAACTAAGTTTTATTTCCTAATTTGCCATTTTGTAAAAGTAGAACTAAATCTAGTTAAAATCCAACTAGAAATATTAAAATATTCATACAATAATATTTTATGAATTTTCCATGGCTTTTGATCTAATTTCTAAAATTTTCCATTTAATCCGATATACCGGTATTTAACCCTTTACTCAGAATTAAATTGTAGGATTCATCTTGAATCAAACTAAAAAATATATTCTCAACACTTGTAACGGACTTTTATAACCTTCCTTTATCATATGGTAAAATCTCATAATTTTTCGGTTCGATTTGGTATCCGAATTCCATTTAAACTTTGACTACGATTTCCCAACAATCGAAATATCGGTTCAAACCAGAATTCTACATTCGATCCACACCCTTAGGTGATCTATCTATTTATGAAATGAAAACCCCTAACTTTTGGGAAATTACAACTTTAGTCTTTCAACTTTTCATATTTAGTCTTATGCCATACAAGTTTTGACTGTTTAACATTTTGGTCACTAAATTTAAAATTCAATTCCCATTCTAATTTTCCTCGGATTTCAAACAAACTTTGCAAGGGACCTTATTAGCTTACCCTCTATCATCTGATGCTTTTAAATCTTAGAAATTCCTTTTCCATAACCCATAATCGAAGAAATCCTAACTTTTGCATTTTTGTCATTTTAGTCACTAAGATAGCTTTTAAGCTATTATCTTAGTACTAAATGACCCTTAATCAACTTCGTAAAATTTAGGGTATTACACGTGAGATTTTCGAATCGGGTATCAAGTAGCTCGACTTGGCTCGTTAAGAACTCGAGCCGAATTCGAGCTCGAGTCGAGTCCAATCGAGTCAAGTGTTGACTGAGCTTTGACCGATTCGAACTCAATTAGCTCGCGATCTGTCTCATCTCATTTACAGCCCTAGGTATGAGATTCTCCCATACCTCTTACTCCACTCTGACCCCACTATATGAAAATCCTGGCTCTGCCACTAGCTGCAATATAACCCTTTTTCTTACAAAAATAATGAGAATTTAAGTAGCTACATAAATTATTACAGGATATGCATAATTTGTTACAGGAAATGTAAGGCAAAGTGTAACGTTACAATTTCTTACCCGGGATCATTCAATCCAAAATTACCTCAACCTATGGTGAGCATTTGTGTAGCCACACAAAAGGGCTAGAAGATAACCCTTTTTCTTACAACAATAATAAGAATTTAAGTAGCTACATAAATTATTACAGAAAGTACATAATTTGTTACAAAAAATGTAAGGAAAAATATAACTACACAATTTCTTACCCGAGATCACTCAATCCAAAACGAGCTCAACTTATGGTAAGCATTTGTGTAGCCACACAAAAGGTTAGAAGATAACCTTTTTTCTTACAAAAATAATGAAAAATTGAGTAACTACATAAATTATTACAGAATATACATAATTTGTTACAAGAAATGTAAGAAAAAGTGTAACTACACAATTTATTACCCGTGAAAGATAACCTTTTTTCTTTTCCATGTAAGTTATTTTATTTTGCTATATATCTTGTGAAAGATGATCTTGGTGCTAGAATTTTTCGGTGATGTCTACAGTTTTTCATCAAATTTGAACTCAGAATCTCAATTTGACCTTATTTAATTAACATTAAAGGGTAAAGGTTGGATGGTATTTGTGGATTGTAACCGTGTAATTAGAGTTTATTTCTAAGTCAGAAACTAGAAGTTTAGATTTACTAGAAGTCTTCTTTAAATTAGAAATGAAGTCTTATTTGTCTTCTTTAAATTAGAGATAAAGTCTTATTTAAATAAGAGATAAAAGTATATTTTTAGCTATACTAAAACTCTGTAATTGCCTATTTAAAGGCTCAGCTTATACACATTTGAATAAGAAGAATAAGAGAAAATATAGAGAAACACATTGTTCTCGGTTGAAAATACTATTTTTGTTCTATATTAACTCTAACTTTTCATATTTTATTGTTCATTGTTCACCGGCGTTCATCTTCTCCGGCCACCATGACCCCTTTCTCACATCTGGACATTGATATCAATGAGTAAAATGATCTGGAAGTAACAAACAGTGTTATCCCTAATGAATTGATACATCCTGCATCTTAGATGTCTGCGTCTCTCTCTCTCTCTCTCTCTCTCTAAGGATAAGATTATGGTTACGCCGTACAGAAAGGTTAAAAGTACAACAGTCTTTATTCTTTGACCATATGAAATGATAGGAGAAGTTAGGAACAATGATGGACAAGATGGTACGAGTTGAAAGCATGGTTTGTAAGCTAAGCTTCAGAGTTGAAGAAGATATGCTTTAGATTATTAAGGAGGCCGCATCACTTGCCATGTCAGATCTTGCTACTGCTGTGGTCACAGAATTTACTTCACTCTCTGGTATAATGGCTCGTCATTATGCACTTAGAGATGGCTATTCAGAGCAGGTTATTTCTTCCCATCTTGTTTTATGCTTGTATGAAATATCTCATAGACGCGTACTTCTCAACTTCTGTGTGCTTTGTTCCCGTATTGGATTTACCAAGCATCTGACTGTATTTGTTGTAATAGATTGCTGAGGCCTTGTTAGAGATCACACTTCCTAGGTTTTCTGGAGATATGCTTCCAAAAACTGACATGGGAACAATTCTTGCAATAGCTGATCGGTAAAGTATTATTCATGAGTTTATTAACCTTTTTTCGGCTCATTGCTTCTTGTGCATGCATATGTTAGAAGCATAACTGACTGACTTAGTGAAGGCATATGCCTTGACGGTGCAATTTCTCTAATATAAATATCAATAGTCAGAGGTGGGATGAATTAATGGCTTTAAGCTTAAACTTCTGCCATTGTGCTAGTCGCTTTATGGAGGAAAGGTATTGACTTCTGGCAAAAGAAAATATGTAAAGCAAAACCTCTCTCAATGTCCATATGGTATTTGCTTATTCTTTGAGTAAAACTAAAACCCTATTGGCGTCCTTACTCCTTCCCACAGTCCTTTCGTTAGCCATGGAAGTCGGAATATTCAAGGGAAGTTGTCTCTAATCTTGTTAGAGCTTTTCAAGGTCTAAAGAAGCTAAAACAAATTAATGAAACTTGAGCAAGCTGTTCTTATGACTAGTGTCAATCCTATTGCACCTATTAAAGAAAGTATAGCCATCAAATGGTTACTCACGACCACTTTCAAATGAGCACCTTCGGTGCTCCTCCTTTGGAAATTCAGCACTTAGTTACTCGGATACGGTTGGTCCCCCTTATTGTAGACTCACTCATAGTTGGTATTTTTCTTTAAGCCTGTTTTAACTCAAAAAAGAGAAGAAAGTATAGCCTTTGACCTTAGTAAAATATACAAGATCCTTGATTTTTAAGTTTCCTCTTTCTAAATTTCATGAAAATGAAAAAGAGCTTAAAAGATTAATATATTTTTAACACATTAATGGTCAACAGCACCCCTCATCCCTTTCCAAAATTCCCATGTCTCCCTCATCTTCCATTAATACTGATAAGTGATGAAATCCAAATTCTTATATCTTATATATGATTTCGTATCAAACTATTGCTGTTCTTTCTGCTTGCTCATTTATATGGAGTAAAATTCTGCTTAAGTTGAATATATATTTTTGGGTTTTTCCAGATTAGATAGCCTTGTTGGCTTATTTGCTGCTGGTTGTCAGCCTAGCTCTACTAGTGACCCGTTTGGCTTAAGAAGAATCTCTTATGGACTAGTAAGTATATGATCAGTTTACACTTAAACTCTTTTAAGGCATAATTGTAAGCTGTAGACGTTTGAAAATTAGAGTTTTATTTCTTCTATAATTGTTATTAGTTAGAGGTAGTTTAGATTAACTCTAATTCCTTTATTTGATTAGATAGAGATAAGGACTCTCATAGTTTATCTGTAACTTAAACCCTTGTAACAAGTCTTCTATAAAAAGACTCGTCTTGTATTCTTTTTAAAGGAAGTAAAAAATTAACAGAGAACATTTTTTTCCTCTGTATCAAATACCCTATTCTACATGGTATAAGATTAGGTTTGTCAATCCTACTCACAAACCCTAGCCAAAGATGGATAAAACATATAAAGTTAGTTTTGAGGCTGCTGAAACCTCAACCCCACAAATCAGTATCGCAGATGCTCCACCAGCAACCATCACCTGCCATAGACTAAATGGCAACAATTACCTTCCTTGGTCAGAGTCTGTCAGGACCAGCAGTAGCCTCTTCAGTAAACAAAAGGTGGTAGAGATTCAAAAGTTTTTTGGTCCACTGACTACATCTGGTGAATCCAAGGTTGCACTGACAACGCATGAAGATAGTCTTTCATTTGCTACTATAGCTAATACAAACAAGTTTACTACTTGGATTGTGGATTCGAGAGCATCTAATCATATGACTGGAGATCTAAGTCTCTTTCAGAATTTCAAAAATAGCTCTTCACAAGCAAATGTCAAGACAACAGATGTCACTTTATCCTCTATTGAAGGGAGTGGTTCCATTAAATTAACTGACAATATTTGCTTAGATTTAGTTCTCTATGTACCAAAATTAGCCTGCAATTTGCTCTCTGTTAGTAAACTATCTCATGACTTGCGATGTACAATCAAGTTTGATTTGGACTTGTGTGAATTTCAGGCTTTGGGCTCGGGAAAAGTGATTGGCAGTGCTAGGTTGTATAGTGGCCTCTACATCCTTGAAGGACTACTACCTCCTGAAAAACAAGCCCTCTCATGTTATTCCCTTCAGGCTACTATTATTCCAAAATAAATTTCTCTTTTATCTGATAATATTATGTTATGGCATTTTAGGTTAGGACATCCGAGTTTTTTCTATCTTGAAAAGTTGTTACCACAATTCTTTATCAATAAAAGTCCAAAGTTATTCCATTGTGATATTTGCCAACTTGCCAAGCATGCTAAAAGCAATTATCCATCATCCCACTACAAACCTTCTCAACCTTTCTCCCTTATTCATAGTGACATTTGGGGCCCTTCCCGAGTAAAAAACTTAAATGGGTATAGGCGGTTTATTTATTTTATTGATGACCATTCTCGAACAACCTGGACCTTCTTAATGAAAGAAAAATCCGAAGCAGAAACAATCTTCAAAAGGTTTCACAATATGGTCAAAACTCAGTTTAGAAGTACCATTAAGATTCTCAAGACTGATAATGGCAGTTAATATTTCACTAGAACCCTAGGTACTTATTTCCAACAACAGGGTATTGTCCACCTTAGCTCTTGTGTTGACACTCCTCAACAAAATGGGGTAGCTGAACGAAAAAATAGGCATTTATTAGAGGTTGCTAGGTCATTATTATTTGTTGCCAATGTTCCTAAATATTTTTTGGGTGATGCTGTTCTTACTGCCACTTACTTGATTAATAGGATGCCTAGTAAACCCTTGAAGTTTAGAGTACCTAGAGATGTCTTTCTTGAAAACTTTCCAGATTTTAAACCTCTATCCTTGTCGCTTCCTTTATGGGTATTTGGGTGTACTGCCTTTGTTCACAATACAAATCAGTCTAGATCAAAATTAGATCCTCAAGCTATAAAGTGTATTTTCCTAGGTTATTCCTCCACCAAGAAGGGCTACCTATGTTACTCTTCTGTTACTAAAAAATTTTACACTTCTTTTGATGTTACATTCTTTGAAAATGAGCCATATTTCACCAATTCTGGAATTAAGGGGGAGAGTTCTGACCAATTTCAGATTTTAACAACTTTCAGCCCTTAAATATGCCTTCAATCTTGGTACCTTCGACCTCACCTTTGCCTCATTCCCTTCCTTCCAGTCCTACATCTCCTTTTAACAGTTTACCCTCTCTTGAATTTGCTCCTACTTTACCTACTGCACCTTGCTCTCCACCATGTCAAAATTCACCAAAAATACCTCAAATAAACCAAACTCCTCAGCTTGAGAAAATGGAGCTCAGTGTTTACAAAAGGAGACAGAAAATCCTTCCAGAGGCCATTACACAACCTGGATGCTGCCAAGAATTGGACCTTAGTCCTACTGCCTCAGAAAGTTTGAATGGTAAGGGATCATCTCAAAATGAAGTTTCAGTTCCTCTACCTCTTATTGATACCGATGTCTTACATATTGCTCAAAGAAAGGGGGTGAGAAAGTGCACTAGTCATCCTATAAAAAGATTTGTTGCCTATAGCAATCTTATGCCTTCCTTTAAGACATTCACTGCAAATGTCGACAGAATTAAAATATCAGCAACAATATAGGAGGCTCTTTTGGATCCAGATTGGAGGAAAGCAGTAAATGAAGAAGTTAAAGCACTTGAAAGTAACGGGACTTGGGTTCTAACTGATCTACCACAAGGGAAGAAACTTGTAGTATGCAAGTGGGTGTTCACTGTCAAGTATAATTCAGATGGCAATGTGGAAAGATTCAAGGCAAGGCTAGTGGCCAAGGGATTCACACAATCCTATGGGATTAACTACCAAGAAACATTTGCTCCGGTTGTAAAATTGAACACTGTGAGAGTCTTGCTATCCCTGGCAGTAAATGAGGACTGGACACTACACCAATTGGACATCAAGAATGCTTTTTTGAATGGAAACTTAGAGGAAGATGTTTACATGAAAATTCCCCCTGGAATAGAAGCTGGTCAAGGAAAACAAAAGGTGTGCAAGCTGATAAAATCCCTATATGGCCTTAAACAATCTCCAAGGGCCTGGTTTGAGAGATTCACTAAGGTAATTATCAAAAATGGCTATAAGCAGTGTCAAACAGATCACACTCTATTTGTAAAAGTGTCATCAGGTAAAAAGAAAGCCATTTTAATTGTTTATGTAGATGATATAATAATTACTGGGGATGACCTTGACGAGATCAGTAGGTTAAAAAGATTTCTGGCTAAGGAATTCGAAACCAAAGACCTAGGAAGCTTGAGATATTTCCTAGGGATGGAGGTTGCAAGGTCAAAATATGGTATTGTTATAAATCAAAGGAAATATATCCTTGATTTACTCTCTGAAATAGGAATGCTAGGCTGTAAACCAGCCGAAACCCCAATGGAAATAGGCCTGAAATTTGGAGAAGAGATGGGCAGTCCAGTGAACAAAGAACAATACCAAAGGTTGGTGGGAAAATTGATTTACTTGTCCCTCACACGACCTGATATAGCATTCTTGTGAGAAATTGGCTATGGTGGCTGGAGAACATGAACGCCGGTGAACAATGAACAATAAAATATGAAAAGCTACAGTTTAACGATAGAACAAAAAATAATATTTTCAACAGAGAACAATGTGTTTCTCTGTATTTACTCTTATTCTTCTTAATCAAATGTGTATGAGATAAGCCTTTAAATAGGCTGATACAGAGTTTCAGTATAACTAAAATTATACTTTTATCTGTAATTTAAATAATATTTATCCCTAATTTAAATAAGACTTCTAGTAAATCTAAACTACTGACTTAGAAATAAACTCTAATTACACATTAAATTAAACTTTAACACTTCTTGTCAACTTACACTCCCTCTCAAGCTCTAACACTTCTTGGATAACTTACACTCCCCCTCAAGCCCTACTCATATTTCTTTGTTGTTTTTTAGGGAAAAAATCTCCCTTTTTTTGGGACCCATTGAGTTGAACAGCTAGGACATACTCATGCTATTCTTTGAACGACCATTGTTGAAAATTTGCAAACGATGTTTGTAGCGATGTTTTTTCTCGCTAAAAAATGATGTGTTTTTATTTTTGTTTGAAAATATTGTCTTCCGTGGGATTTTTATAAAACCCATATTTTATTTAAAAATGGAGTCGCCACCGGCCACTCAAGGTGGACCGAACACCGTAAAAACCAGAGATTTAAAAAATTCGGGTTCAGGAGTCGGTTACGGATGGGGAAGGATTAGCCCCCCACACCGCCCAAAATTGGTACTTTAATAATTACCGCTTTATTAATATTAGACTTTCCGGATTAAAATGACGATTAAATTAAAATTCGGTTATATGTGCGAGTAAATTTTAAAGGCCCCGTTATCCGAGAATAAACGCCCAACCACTATCACTACGCCTGATACTGGCCCCGTTTACGTTCGGATAAAAGGGCACCGCATTGACAAAATATATATCCGGAATGCAACTTAAAATGTGGCAAATATAAATAAATACAAGGTGATAAAATAAATAAATACTAACGAAATTAAAAACCAATCTAACACAAATAAAATACTACTCTAACATATTCACAAATATTAATTACCGTAATAACATAATAATATGTACAAACAACAATATATACATGAAATCTTATATATATATATATATATATATATATATATCTGATATAAAAATATAGAAAATATAAAAAGTTATACGTAAAATATGGGTTGTAGAAAATATATATATATATACATAATAATATAAAACATATTTCACATACCAAAAAAACATATACTTAATAAACATAATAAATACATATTAGAACACTATACGGATATATACATAAAAATATAATCTTAATATATATAATATATAGAAAATAGATTATTTTGTACAAATATGATAATAATAATAATAATAATAATAATAAAAAACCAATATAACAAGGAATCTAAAATAACACATATTAAAGTATATAACACATACGTATACAAAAAAATGGCAAAAATAATAAATATAAATATAGTATTATATAAACATATACTAAAAAGAAACATAGTATATACTCTCATATATTACTTAACATATATAGGTAATACACAACTTAATACACATATATATAACATAATGTACATAGATGCATACTAAAAACATATATACATACGTACATATACACAAATAAAAGTCATAAACAACTACACATCATGATAAAACTAAACACACATATTTACATATGAGAAAATTAAAAAACAAATATTAAACGACCATCAAGAATTAATCTAAACATCCTAATAACATATGGAAAGATATGAACATAAAAACATATTAAAACGTAATAACTAAAAATAAATAAGAGATTACTAATAAAACATCATTAGATTAAAAAAGGATTACACCATAAACATACATAAAAAGAATACCCAAAATAAAATAAAGGATGAATCTTCGGCTCTTCCCCTATTTTTCTTCAATAGCCGAGAGAGCTCCATTTTTTTTTATTTTGAAATGCGAGACCTCTTTCAATTCTTTTTTCATTTTGTTTGAAATCTCTGTTTTTTTTCCCATTTGTTCAATTTGTGGTGTGGTTATAAGATGGGTGATAAAATAAAATAATGGGAAGTGGAGTGTGGGAATGGGAAACATAGGTATGGGTGAGGTGGGAAATAGCGGGGTGTGGGGGCATGCCCTTTTTTGATTTTTTTGTTTAATTAGGATAAGTGGGGAATATAATTTTGGGTCAAGACAAAAATGGTATAGGGGTTGCCCCTCTTTGCTCATTGTTGTGTAACGAATAAGAGGCAAAGACTAAGAATAAACGTTTTTCCTGACCAATTTTTTATCTATTTGTCTTTTTTATTTTAAATTTCTTTTTCTTCGGCGCATCTTTTTTTCTTAAATAGTTCTAATATAATTTAAGGCAAAAACAAAAATGGGTTGTTTGTTGGGAAGCAAAATGAGTTTGCTACATTATTGATAATAAGCTAATATAAAGCAAAGACAAAAAAGAATAACCATTTTCGATCCGTCAACAACTGAAGGAGGCTCCCCCTTTGGATGAAAGTTCGATCTTCGATCTACAACTAGATCTTCTCTCTTTCGCATGTCTTCTTTTTTGTTTTCTTTTATTTTTTTTTTTCTTTTGTTTCTTTTTTTTCAAAATTTTCTTGGGGTTGAGGAAGCAAAATTGATAAAACTTGAAAGTTGGTGTTATTGACCAAGCTACAATACCTAAAGAGGCATGGTCTAAAGTTAGTAATGTCGATCCAGCTACAACAAGAAGAGGCGGGATCAAGAGTTACAAATTTTGATCCGAAGAGGCATGGTCTAAAGTTAGTAATGTCGATCCAACTACAGGCAAGACCGATGGATGAAAGTGCGGGGATTTTTGATGTCTACGATCCAGGCGAGGATCGAATAGTTGTTTTTTTTGTGACTAAAGAGAATAAGAGATTTGGTTGAAAACTCATTTTTTTTTCATTTTTTTTTTTTTTCTTTTTCTTTTTTTTTTTTTTTTTCTTTTTTTTTTTTTTTTTTTTTTTTTTTTTTTTCTTTTTCTTTTTTTTTTTTTTTTTTTTTGAGATACAACATTGATAAAACTTAAAAGTTAGTAAATTTTGACCAAGCTACAACACGCGAGGAGGCATGGTCTAAAGTTAGTAATGTTGATCCCAGCTACAACAACCGCGAAGAGGCGAGGATCAAGAGTTAGTGAATTTGGTCTAGCTACAACACCGACGAAGAGGCAAGACCGAAAGTTAGTAAATTTGGTTCAGCTACAACACCAAGCGAGGAGGCAGAACCGCAGATTAAATTTGACCAAGCTACAACACCGACGAGGAGGCAAGGTCGAAAATTTGATCCAGCTACGACACCGATGAAGAGGCATGATCGGATAGTTTTCTTCTTCTTCTTCTTTTTCTTCATTTTTTTGATTTTTCCTTCATTTTTGCTTTTTTTCATTTCTTTTCTTCTTCTTTTTTCAATTTTTTTCAATTTTTTTTTTTTTTTTTTTTTTTTTTTTTTTTTTTGTTTTTTTTCTTTTTTTTTTTTTTTTTTGGATTGATTTTTTAGCTACAATTATAATAAAAAGGTAAATTCAAGTAAAATTTAGGTCTAGCTGCAACACCGTCGAAGAGGTAAGACTGGATAGGATTTGATTTATCATACCACCACCGACGGAGATACTAGATCAGCAAAATGTGGATCCATTATACCACCCGCGAAGAGATAGGATCCGGATGGAAAATTTGATATGCAACACCACCGATGGAGGCAAAATCTAGATTAAGTTGGCGTACCACCACCGACGGAGGCATGATTTACAAGATGTTGAATTGTTGTGCTATTGACACGAGATAGATAATAATAATTTTTTTGGAAAAATTTACCCGACTTTTCTATCGACAAAGGGCATCATCTAGAAAGAATTTTTGTTGGCATCCGTCACACCATTCTTTGGAGGAATCAAATCCTACAAAGGAAAAAAGCATTTGTCAATAATTGTCAAAGATTTTGTCGCTGATACCTTTTATTTTGGGTGTTTCCATCTTCTTCGTGTTTGGTCTCCTTCAAGACTAGGGTTGGTCTTCTTGTCATTGCCTCCACGTCGAGGGTACTCGGTCTTTTTCCTAGACCTGTTATGTACAAGCAAGATTACATGAATGTATTTAATGCATGTGTCTACCCTAAATGCATGGTGACTTTGGTGTATGCACTTAATCTAAATGTATGACGTTTGCAAAAATGGTTTAATGCAAGATGAATACAACTACATGCATGAATGTGGCATGATTTTTTCAATCCTCAAAGGGATGCCCCTGACTCCTCACTGGTCCCGTCAGGATCTTGGTTTTTTGTATGTGCCCCAACCTTGTCTCGGGTTCAATCAGCTTTTATCTGAGTTGATGCCCCAAAATTTTGTTCGTTCTTATGCCATCGTCTGAAATTGCTCTTGAAGTTGACACTTTGAGTGCTGATTCTGTTGCCCCCTAAGTTGGGTTCATAAATTGTGTGTTGGTTCATGGCAGCTTATTATTATTATTATTATTATTATTATTATTATTATTATTATTATTATTATTATTGGATTAGGTGCAGTTTTGTAAACTGTGGTCAAGGATGCAAGAGTTTGACTCGGCAATGAAGGTTGGACCTTGGCAAAGAATGCCCCTAGACTGAGGCCTTATTAGAGGCACAATATTTGTAAACAATGTGGAGGGTGCTTTTGGACATGCCCCAATATCAGGCTCATGCAGAGGTTCTGCAAAGTGCTAGGTTGACCAACTTTGTTGTATCTAATGGGGTAACTCGGGGACCGACTTTAAAATTTTCAAAATATATGCGTAAATGCAAAATGCATGTCTTAGATGCGAAAGTACTGATTCAAAAATGGTTCTCGTGGCTCAACTTCCAAACTCACGGGATTTATTTGCAACTTTGAATATTATCTTGATATCTAGAGTGCTAGATTTTCTCCCGATGATAATTTTTCAAATTGAGAGCCATTCGTGAATCAGCATTTCATGCTAGTAAAAGTGCAAAAATTAAAGTGTTATGATATGCCATGCAGTGAATGCCAAAATGAACTGATATGATGTGATCACAAAAGTGGGTCAATTTAAAATTAGGGTAAAAATGAAAAAATTTTGATCGGGTAAACCACTTGAACCAATACCCCAATGTAATGCAAATGCAATGATGTATGCAAAAAGGGTAAAAAAAAAAAAGAGAGTCAGTCAAGACGCAATAAGATCAACAACATATAAATAGAAGAATAATTTAGATAAGGTAAACAAACAAAACAACCCTATTTACATCCCGTCTAAAACACCTAGGTTATCCACATGGCTCTAAAAAGGTGGGTTTCTATATGTTCTCTACATGTAGTTTTGATGCTAAGAGGTACCCAAATTGTCCTTGTTGTCCCCTACTAAGAGTAGCAAGGCCCCGATCATCACCCATTATAGGCTCTTTTCAACGGGTTCAATTCGGGGACCCATTTAGCTTATACCCATACTGAAGGAACGATATCCTCACGAAAGTATAAGGTACTCGAGCCCCGAAGGTACTTGCTAGGCCCATACGGAGAGAACGATATCTCCACGAAAGCATTAGCATTTTCCCCACTTAAAAATACGGGTTTATATGCCATATTTTAAATGCGTTAAAACAAACGAGCAATTGTAACCGAATGTTAGTTTAATAGTCACTTTAATCCAGAATTTCTGATATTAATAAAGCGGTAATTATTTGAAAAAAGCTCGACTCTCATTTGATTTTGAAAAACAAAAATTTCCCCAGCGGAGTGCCATTTGTAGCGATGTTTTTTCTCGCTAAAAAATGATGTGTTTTTATTTTTGTTTGAAAATATTGTCTTCCGTGGGATTTTTATAAAACTCATATTTTATTTAAAAATGGAGTCGCCACCGGCCACTCAAGGTGGACCGAACACCGTAAAAACCAGATATTTAAAAAATTCGAGTTCGAGAGTCGGTTACGGATGGGGAAGGATTAGCACCCCCACACCGCCCAAAATTGGTACTTTAATAATTACCGCTTTATTAATATTAGACTTTCCGGATTAAAATGACGATTAAATTAAAATTCGGTTATATGTGCGAGTAAATTTTAAAGGCCCCGTTATCCGAGAATAAACGCCCAACCACTATCACTACGCCTGATACTGGCCCCGTTTACGTTCGGCTAAAAGATCACCGTATTGACAAAATATATATCCGGAATGCAACTTAAAATGTGGCAAATATAAATAAATACAAGGTGATAAAATAAATAAATACTAACGAAATTAAAAACTAATCTGACACAAATAAAATACTACTCTAACATATTCACAAATATTAATTACCGTAATAACATAATAATATGTACAAACAACAATATATACATGAAATCTTATATATATATATATATCTGATATAAAAATATAGAAAATATAAAAAGTTATACGTAAAATATGGGTTGTAGAATATATATATATATATATACATAATAATATAAAACATATTTCACATACCAAAAAAACATATACTTAATAAACATAATAAATACATATTAGAACAGTATACGGATATATACATAAAAATATAATCTTAATATATATAATATATAGAAAATAGATTATTTTGTACAAATATGATAATAATAATAATAATAATAATAATAATAATAATAATAATAAACCAATATAACAAGGAATCTAAAATAACACATATTAAAGTATATAACACATACGTATACAAAAAAATGGCTAAAACAATAAATATAAATATAGTATTATATAAACATATACTAAAAAGAAACATAGTATATACTCTCATATATTACTTAACATATATAGGTAATACACAACTTAATACACATATATATAACGTAATGTACATAGATGCATACTAAAAACATATACATACGTACATATACACAAATAAAAGCCATAAACAACTACACATCATGATAAAAGTAAACACGCATATTTATATATGAGAAAATTAAAAAACAAATATTAAACGACCATCAAGAATTAATCTAAACATCCTAATAACATATGGAAAGATATGAACATAAAAAACATATAAAAACGTAATAACTAAAAATAAATAAGAGATTACTAATAAAACATCATTAGATTAAAAAAGGATTACACCATAAACATACATAAAAAGAATACCCAAAATAAAATGAGGGGTGAATGTCGGCTCTTCCCCCTATTTTCTTCAATAGCCGAGAGCTCTCATTGTTTTTTTCTTCAATGCCGAGACCCCCTTTCAATTTTTTCATTCTGTTTGAAATGGCCGGCCCCCTTGTAATTGTGGTGTGGTTTCCTTTTTAAAATGGATCATGGGAAAATGGGGAAATTATGGAGTAAGGTTGAGTGTGGGGAAGCCTGCCATGGGCATGGGTGAGGCGTGGGAAATAGCAGGGCATGGGGTGGCATAGGGGGTTGCTTCGGCAGGGTATGGGCGGCATGCCCTTTTTCCTTTTTTTTGCTATTTGTTTTTTTATTTTAAATTTGGTTTAAATAGGGTAAATAGTTCGAATATAATTTAGGGCCCGAACAAAAATGGGTATTACAATGTTGCTGGTTTCTACATCCTTCTTGAGATGTCTACCAACTTTACTATTGTTATTGGTTTTTGCACCCTCTTTAGATATCTTCCAACTTTCCTCTGTCAGTGATGATCTTTTTCAAGTTTTTGCATCTTTTGAGATGTCTTCTAGCTTTTTCTGTCATTCACAGACTAAGTAGCTGCTTTCATTCAACAATGATCACAAGAATCTACACTCCCCTCAAGCTGGTAGTTGCACAAACTAGAATTCCAGCTTGGATCTTTGATGTAGAATCCCTTAAAAAATATTATCTAGTTTTTAAGGCTAAACTAGAACTTCTTCTCCTATCTTTTATAATTGATGGCTAAGATAGAACCAGATAGTTTTTAAGGCTAAACTATAACCTTTCACTATCTTTTACAATGGATGGCTAAGATAGAACCAAATAGTTTTTAAGGCTAAACTATAACATTTTCATATTTCTTTTTGATTGGATAAGATAGAACCATTAAATAGAAAACAAAATAACAAAATTAAACGAGTAGAAATTTCACTATAGATGTAAGATTCCAACGAGAGAGAAGCCAGGGAACGAGCGTGGCCTAATGACAACAGCAGAAAAAATGATATGCATCTAAAAAAATTTAGATCGTCAATTTGATTCAGATTAGAGATGGCAGCAGTGGTGACGACATCAGGATCGTTGTTGGCTCAGATACCATGTGAGAAAAGGGGCCATGGTGGCTGGAGAAGATGAACGCCGGTGAACAATGAACAATAAAATATGAAAAGCTACAGTTTAACGATAGAACAGAAATAATATTTTCAACAGAGAACAATGTGTTTCTTTGTATTTTCTCTTATTCTTTTTAATCAAATGTGTATGAGATAAGCCTTTAAATAGGCTGATACAGAGTTTCAGTATAACTAAAATTATACTTTTATCTATAATTTAAATAATATTTATCCCTAATTTAAATAAGACTTCTAGTAAATCTAAACTACTGACTTAGAAATAAACTCTAATTACACATTAAATTAAACTTTAACACTTCTTGTCAACTTACACTCCCCCTCAAGCTCTAACACTTCTTGGATAACTTACAATTCTCAGTAAGTATAGTCAGCCAACACTTAAATGACCCAAGAGAAAAGCACCTTGATGCTGTAAATCGAATCCTCAGATACTTAAAGATGACCCTTGGACATGGACTGATTTTCAGGAAAAATGAAGATAGACAAGTGAGAGTTTATACTGATTCAAGTTGGGCTGGAGAATTGACAGAGAGAATGTCAACCAGTGGCTATTGCTTATTTGTTTGGGGTAACCTAGTAACTTGGAGGAGCAAGAAACAATTTGTGGTATCTAGAAGCAGTGCTGAAGTAGAATATAGAGCCATTGATCTCAGAATTTGTGAGGGTATGTGGTTGCAAAGACTTTTGACTAAGTTGGAACTAAGTCAAAGTAAACAATTTGAGCTTCTAAGTGATAGTAAATCGGCAATAAGCATTGCTAAAAATCCTGTCCAACATGATAGAACCAAACATGTTGAAATTGACAGGCACTTCATTTTAGAAAAGGTAAACAATGAAGTGGTGAAGTTAAACTATGTTCCTACTAAAGACCAGCTAGCTGATATTCTCACCAAGGCACTACCAAGAGTCACCTTTGATGAATTCACATGCAAGCTGTGACTCTACAACGTATACTCACCAGCTTGAGGGGGAGTGTAAGCTGTAGACGTTTGAAAATTAGAGTTTTATTTCTTCTATAATTGTTATTAGTTAGAGGTAGTTTAGATTAACTCTAATTCCTTTATCTGATTAGATAGAGATAAGGACTCTCATAGTTTATCTGTAATTTAAACCCTTGTAACAAGTCTTCTATAAAAAGACTCGTCTTGTATTCTTTTTAAAGGAAGTAAAAAATTAACAGAGAACATTTTTTTTCCTCTGTATCAAATAACCTATTCTACAATAATATACTTGATTATTATAATATTAAACTTGTTAACTGCAGGTCCAGATATTGGTGGAAAAGGATAAAAATATGGATTTAAAACATGCTTTGGAACTTGCTGCTGATGTTCAGCCCATTAAAGTGGATGCAACCACAATAGAGGATGTAAGAAGCAAGTTCTTTTTGTGTCATTGTACAATGTCATGTTTACTTCCTCTGTAGTAATGCCAATTCCATTGATGTGATTCTACATAACTCTAAATGTACCGTGTGATAGTCATAAAGATTTATGATGTGGAATTTAATCCCTTTTTCTTTCCTGTCTCAGGTATATCAATTTGTTACACGAAGATTAGAGCAATATCTGGTATCCATAATCTTCTTGCATTAAAGATTTCTTCATTTTTTTAAAAATGCTTTTAACTATACTGTGAATGGAAATGTAGAGATGATGTTTAGTCAGCCAGTTTATGTCATCACTGGGTTGTGTTGTATTTGGTGCTTAAAAATGTTTGCGAATTATTAATTTTAACCTTAAAATGATTTCTTGATTCATTACTTCCAATCATATAAATATGAATGTTAATTACAACCGAATTGGAAAACCTCCAATCTAAGAATGGAACAAGATAATAATGCTAGTGGAGGTTATGCCAACTATTAGTGCCATTGTAGAATTTATGCGGACAAGCTTGTTTAATATTGCTACAGGTTGACAAGGGAATAAGTCCAGAAGTGGTTCGTTCCGCCCTTGCAGAGCGTGCAAACTCTCCTTGTCTGGCTGCTAAAACTGCACATAAAGTAAGCAAACCTGGTTTCTAGTTTTGTCTGAAATGATGTCCCTCAATAAACAATTAATATCTCATACCAACACTGAGCCATGATAGAAAGTATATCTTGGTGTATTAACTATTAACTACCTGAAGTGCACCCAAAAAATGTTTATTTTAATCGGATTGCCTCTATAGTGAAAGATGTTTTAATGGTCGGAAAAGTCCTGTGTTTGTGTAGGGGATAATATTAGTGATATCCTTGCTGCAGGCTATTCTCATTTCGTATCTTTGTGTACGACTTGAATTTACATTGTGTTTTACGCCAAAAAATGTTTTTTTCTCTGTAAAGAAAATAGATTACCGTGTTCCTGCATTTAAATGCTTGTCTGCAGTGACTGATTTTGTGCGCTCGGAATGCATTATGCTGGAGTCTCATGTGCTAAGCTGCTGTTTCTCTGCGTAATTTTATATATTTTTTCTTTTACTCAACTGCTGAATGTTTTGTTCTGAGGAGGCTTTTTGTCATGTTTGATAAAAGATAAAACAAATGAAACACCCAATAGCTTACATTTGAGCTTTGATCAAATCGATGTGGGATTAGTTCTTGTCCTTCTATTTTATCATGAACTCTGTATCAAATCTTGAATGCCGTTAAGATGCATCGGTTGCAGACTCTGGAATCTGACGGCGTTTAATCATATTTTTTAGGTGGATGATGCTGTATTTGAAACAAATGAAGAGAGAGCTCCATGGGATGCTTTCTTGTCTGTTAAGAACAAAATTCACCCTGGCATGTTCTCAGTTCATTACCAGCCTGCAAGTGCTGTTGAGTTGTCGTATCTTTTTGCAAAACTTGACACTCTGATTTAAGTTGATCGAATACATTTTCCCCAAGTAACCCGGTTATCTAACCTTTTTCGTATATATATACAGGTCTTGAGGTTGATGATTTCATTGAAATATCTTCAGAGCTAGTACAACCCTTGGAAGATTTTTTTAATGAAGTATTTGTGATGGTGGTATGTTGTCTTCACATCTTACTCGTATCGTTTATAATTTAGGGCTCACTAATTAATTTGTTAATCTGCTTGTTTATTTGGGCCAAATTTAAATTATTTCAAGCACCTTGGTTTTGTTTAGAATGTACTTGTACATAGGTGATTTTAGTTATGCTATTCTATTACACACACCACCTGTTCAAGCTAAACTTTTTAATGGGCCTCAATTGAAGTTCTGAGGTCTCGGTGTCCGACATGGGTCGTAAATGCAAACAAAGCAGAGTAGATCTTGTTTCAAATTTTCCACCCATATTCAACTGGTATGGCTTTCTTGTGCAGGAGGATGAAAGAATCAGAAAGAACAGGCTGTGTTTGCTTAAGAAAACCGCAGACCTTCCGAAGGGCGTGACAGATCCCTCGGTTTTACCCGGATTTTGATCCAAACAATGCATGCATATACTTCCACATTCTTCGATCCGAGTATGCACCAGGCTGTAAAAGTAGTCCAGCACTTCACCAAAAGATCATACGGCCTTCGGCGGATCTCCGATTTAATGCTTTCGTTTGTTTAGAAAAAAGTTGACATCACAAAGCTTGTAAAATTTTGTTTGGACAAACATTAGTTTTTCCATCCAATAATTCATGTTGCAGTTTCTTTTCACTACAACTATAGTTGTCTCATTACATTCGAGGCTTCACATAATATATCTCTGCATAATTCTAAATTCTAATTATTAAATTGCTTTGCAATTATATTGAAGATTAATCCTCTGCGTTCACATAGTGATCATTTTGGTCATTGAACTTTTGAAAGTTACATAATAGTTATTAGACTTTTGATTGAGTTTAAGAACCAGTTCGTAATAGTTTGATAAGTTTGAATGATTTGTAGCATTTGATAAAAATTTAATGACAACCTCGAATTAAAAATTTAATGACTATTTTATA